>RXPK01002222.1:0-50814 GCA_004143645.1 Protaetia brevitarsis | reverse complement strand
AAGATAAATGCAAATTTGGCCTTAGAGCTGAGCGAGATTTTGCTTTGTGTTAAAATCACGTGGTTTATTATGTTTGAATTTACATATCAAACAAATCCATATTAGATTTCGTCGATGTTGGAACGAAACATTCTGATGAATCGCTTAAATTAATTGCCCTGACCACGGCCAATAATGTACTGTAATGGGGTTTGTGCGGGTTATTGTAAGCAATTGGGCTATGTTTTTATTATCTATCGACGCGTGGTCATGTAATTTCACGCAGATACACTGGATATTTCTGTACATAACAATTGTTTATTTATTTATACATTTACTTTAGCGTGACCCCTTTTTTGTGTTTTCTTTTTTGCTTCCTCTAGTTTACTATTTTAGATCAAACAAGCAGGAAACAGTAGTGAACAGCATACTAGATATTATCGCATCTTCTTAATTAGAGGCCGCATTCCAGGAAAATGGAGATTACAATAGATCTGAAAGATCACGGTTAAACAGCTTAGTGGGTCATCCTAACCCTAATCTAATATTATCTAATATTTAGATTTTTTTTAAATTTTAATAAAACCAAATTAAAATCATTTACTTCATATTGTTATATTCAAATCATAAGTGCTTTGGATATTGTCTCACATACGTATATGTACAGGCTATATTGCTTATGCCTCAGAAGCATTAACCAAGACACAAGAAAACTACGCACGAATAGAGAAAGAAACACTTGCCATGGTTGTCAAAAGTTTCATCAATATTTATATGGAAAACATTTCACAGTAGAATCAGACCACATGCCTTTAGAAACCATATTCAAAAAACCGCTAAACAAATGTCCGTTAAGAATTCAGAGACTAAGAATCACACTACAAAATTATGATTTTACATTGAATACAAAAAGGTGCACTTTTATATATAGCAGATACATTATCTCGCGCTAGTCATGAAGACAATGATTTTAACTAGTAGAAACAAATACAGAGCTCAAGTAAACTTGATAGACTATGTTAGTGTTTCACCAGAAAATTTAATCAAATAAAAGAGCATACCCAACAAGATACTGAATTACTTCAATTAATAAATGTTATAAGAGGGTGGCCAAAAAGTAAAAACAAGTAGATAGAGTAATAAACCGTATTGGAAATATAGATTCGAACTTACAGAAATGAAAGGTATAGTATTTAAAGAAAACAATTAGTAATACCAATCACTAAGAAAGATACAATAAATAGATTGCATTATAGTCACTTAGGCATCACTAAAATATTACTGAGAGCTAAAGAGTTGTTACTGGCCATTTATGGTAAAAGAAATAACAGATGTAATTAAAAGTTGTCCAGCCTGTCTAACATTTCAAAATTCACAACAAAAGAACCTATGATTATAAGGGAAGCAGCTACTAGGCCTTGGCAAATAATCGCAGCCGATTTATTTACGTTTCAGACACATGAATACTTGTTGTTAGTTGATTCGTATACAAATATCCTGAAATTTATGACCTAGGAAATAACCCACCAGTGAACCAATAATAAACTGCTTTAAGTAAACTTTTTCAAGATTTGGAAACCGAATATTTATATACAGATAACGGACCACAGTTTGTAAATCAAAATTTTCAATTATTTTTGAACAATGAGAAATCGAACACAGAACATCATCACCGTGTTACCCACAATCTAATGGCTTAATAGAAAGACATGTTCAACGATAAAAAAGTCTCAGAAAGACTCTTTATGATAACAAGGACATATATTTAGCACTATTGAATATAGAAGTACCCATAAGTAATAAAATTGCATCACCAGCTGAACAATTTTTGGAAGAAAAATTAAAGGTCATGTTATTGTAAAAGAAATTATTAGAACCACAACAAAAGAGCCAAAATAGATCAAGAAAAAATAAAACGTCAAGAAACATATTATACCGAAACACAAGAAAATTGCCGCCGTTACAAGTCCACAGTAGGGTAATGGTACAAATGAATAAAAATGGGAACCAGGAACCATAGTAAAGATCAGCACTAATAGACCTAGATCATATGACGTTAAATTAGATAGAACTTATAATATCATAAATAGAAACAGAAGATTTTTGAAAGAATTTAAAAACGACAGCTTTAACAGAAAGGAGAAGAATTATTGAATAAATATTTGAAGAAAATTAAGACAAGAAATTCCTGATAGAAGTGACAACGACAAGAGGAGATGAACATGACATGAACAACAACATTCCCGAACATGACAAATTACCAATTAATGACAAACCAACCAATAAACAATTAATAAATTCAAATAATAATAACTACTGTTAGTAAGACCAGATCAGGTAGAGATGTTGTAATGGAAACGGGTTTTCCTATCTGGAGACTTTTGGGGATGGCCAGCCCAAATTCAAATAAGACTATGCCAAACTCCGTCTCACAGATACCCACACTGCTCTTTTGACCGGCGAGCCACTGCTGGGAAACAACTTTTTGTTCGGTAGCGAAATGGTTTTAGTAATTTTAGCCAAAGATGTTTCCCAACTGTGTTTTCCTCCGTCAGTCGGAGCAGAGCCGTTAGTTAGCCTAAGGATTGTCGACTTACTCTTCTCGTCGGCTTTCTCTTTACTAGTCTGCCTTCCTCTCGGGACTTCACTAAGGGTTCATACTGAACTTCTTTTAGAAGACGAAATAAAGATCGACTTATATCTTTTACAAAGATTCTATATTATTATATAAGCTACAAAATTAAATGGAAATCAAGTGAACAACAAAAAAAAGTAAACCAAAACACAATTATCTTAATGGATAATTTATCATACTAACTTATTGAGGGAGAGAGGGAGAGAGAGAGAGCGAACGAGTTACGATTTTTATGTATTTGCAATGGTTAATCTTAAGCAGAATTTTTGAACATCTTACCGGCCGATGTGGGAAAAATAATTCTTCACGTAATCCAAATTTTAGGCACAAAACTTTGCACAACACACACAATCTTTTAAGCCAAAGCAAAAAAAAGGGGGGAAAACTCTTAAGTGAATTTTATTCCAAAATCACTGGTCACCCTGCGAGGAAAGCTTTTGCTTCCTATTTTTTAAAAGCGTATTATGACTACAAATTCTAGAAAAAAAAGAGAAGTTTTAATTTTAAGTTTAGATTCGCCCGATACGAAGTTAGAGACGCGTGCTTTTACTTTAGCTGTAACGAGACCACGGAATTAATTAATTCAAAACCGCTCTGTCAGGGTTTTATAAACTTTAGTTGTTACGTCATTTTGCACCGATAACTAGTTCGGCTCTCTTTACCGGAGGGCGCAAGTATGACCGAAGGCGTTATTTTTCTGACTTTCAGACGTCCGACTTAATAAGACCGTGAGAATTGCCGACTCGGCGTTTTGTAACATACAACGAACAAGGTATAGATAACATTCATTGGACAAAGTAATAGATTAAATACAAAGTATTACCATGTTATTTTAATTACGCGAGTCTTTAAACAAAGAATAGATTGTTGTCTCCGGCGAGGCAGCGCTTGCTTTTTTTTTTTAAAGTATGCCGCGGTACTTATCAACTACGCAGTAAGAAAATGAATTTAAATACTTGCATTATACAGGATGGAATTTCCGAATTCTTACAATGTAAAAGAAATCCGAGTTATTTAAAAGATTATAGTTGTTAAGAATATTCTTGATAAATGTATTTAGTTAATGTCTAGTTATAAGTTATATTTAAGTTGTCTTATTTAGTCTCAATATTAAAATGTACTCATTGCATAAAAGGAAAAAAGGGGATGTTATAAGAGTATATGAAAGGGTGTTGGCACCCTGAGTGTGTGGCAGCACTGAAGTGTAATAGGCCTGATGGAGGCATGTTGTAGTTTCCAAGTTTCAATGAAGTTATTGTTAAATAAATAAACATCTTTGTATTAATATAACAGTAGGGTACGAGTATCGCATCGAAAATCCGATAACTCTAAAGGGAAACGAAATATTCGCGATTTATTGCAAAAATTTGCGGAAAAAATTGTTCCAATACTCCCCCCTTTGGATTATTTCAATAGTTTTTATAGCGCCCAATTCAGTTCAATTGCACCCTATAGGGAGTATTTACAAGTGTCGAAATTTGATTACCGGAGTCTGTGAGACTCCATGTCACTCTCTACGGGCAAAAGTTCTACGTCACCGATTAAGTGTTAATGTAACCTTCAGCTGTTGTGTGCGGAGGCATCAGATACCGTTTGACTAATTTTAAATAGAATTTTATTAGCATCTCATAAGAAGGAAACCGTCACTCTTCAGATTGTAATTAGTGTAACAGCCTAGGCAGGCAAAATGGATGTTACTACTAAATATGCAGGATCAGTGACACTTATACATCAGCCAGTCTGTCGTATCTTGTGTGGCTGGAATATCAATCGTTTACCATCCCCATTCCCCCCCTTGTAGCACATTAAGGGGCGCCACTTCCCTGTCCTCCACTAGATCCACTCCCCCCCCTCCGCGTCCCGCGGACCTACGATCGGTCAGCAGCTGAATAATCGAGTGTTTCAGAAGCCATTAAATAGTTCCTTGACAATATGTATAGCTGCCTGGGTTTGTTAATTCAGAAGCCGGGGCGTAGTCACGTTTGAGCTTTGATCTTCGGCCGAAAGTGAGCCGGGTTTTGTTACGCTAGCGGTGCAACCGCCTCCCCGTTTCATTGCGATGCAAACTTAGCGCCACTTTTAAATATTCACCAGCTATACACATGATAGTCAAGTGAGCGACCGCATCCGGGATAAATAAGAGGGAAAATGGTCCCACGCAATATTCGTTTTAAAACATCTTATGATGTATGCGTGGACATGGATGGTAGATTTACTAGGAATTATAACGGACGAGACGGGTGTTGTTTGCCGGCACATCTCCCGTAATATAGTCACCGCAAAAACATTTATCACCAGTGGAGTGCTGTAGTTTTTAAGCTTATGAAAGAACGCGTTAATTCTTATATGACACTTTCTTATTTTGATCTGCAGCATAATACATCGGACGGCACAGTGGTCCAGAAAGCGCTTTTTGCGGAAATAATCTGTAACTTTTGATAGAATTGAAAATTTTTTAAATATTTTTCAGGATAATGAGATTAAATATAGGCGATTTGAATTGTATAAAAGAAAAAAACAATAAATATAAATCACGAGGTTATTATGGCGGAAGTAACATAATTATTCAAATAATGTTAGGTATTGCAGTTTCTATTCATTAACGTTTTTTTTTCAACTATTTTAGTTAATATACATACATATAATGATATTAAAATAATAATAGCAATGATAATAATACAAAACGGCAAAATATCAGAAATGAGAAAATATTCAGAAGATTGTTATAACCGCTTGCCATGCTTAAAATGTTTATCATTATCATAAACAAACAGAATTGGTTAGATATTTTTTAATAATACATAACTGAACTAATTACTAATAGTAGAGAAATGATACTGAATTAGAGAATATGGTTTTAGTCAGAAAGTATGTAGTCCAAAATAAGAGGAACTGCTATTGCGTCCCAAGAGTACTACATTCGCTCATCATTCTTAAACAAATAGCCGTATTGTAAAAGAAAACAAATCATATGTACATACATGTATGTGTATATAGCATATTTAGAATGCATCAATTTAAATTTTTCAGGTACCTCAGAACACATGAATGTTATTGTAATTAATTACAAAGCAAAGATTTTTAAAAATTAAAACAAATCTGACAGGATTCACATACCTACATCAGTGCAGTAATTAAATTAATGATTTTCTACATAAAAAACAATAAAAATGGAAAAAGCACTTTAAGCAGGTCAAAAAAGCACTGAAAAGCCCAATACCAGACCAACTGGATATTCATAAGTATATCTATAGAGAGTAATTTGAGGGTATAATCTATAAATCATTTCGAAGTTAATCTTTAGCGTCATCGTGAAATTCAAAAAAAATTTAGGAGGCAAACGTCTCACATTTGAAATAAGCCCATCGGATGTTAGTAGCAGAATATGCACAATGTCCTCATTTGTTGCTTTACGAGAAAATTTTCGCGATGGTGGGCTCTATACTTTTTATAATTTTTATTTTGGGCTTCTTGTACTTCCATTGACAATAATCCTACAGGTAAATCAGCTCTGGCTATTATATCTTTGCCATTAATTAAAACTTTATGAACGGTTACAGGCATATAGTATCAATTATACCTAGCTGCATATAATTCTGCAGTGTCACGCGCGTACTTTTCAAATTTATCGGAATCAATTACTGCATTACTTGTTATTACTTGCAACATTGCGCTAAATCTTTCAATTAGTTCTACATCAACGCCTGTTATAGCTGTAGTCATTTGTGGATTTCGAAAAAAACCTAGCGGTATTGCCATCATTGCTGGTTCCTGAACCTTGCTGCACAAAATCTACTTTAATCCCCATTTTCTTCTTTAACTTGTCTTGGATCTTTTCCTTTGTATTATGTGTCATTGTTTTTTGTTCTAGTATTACAGAAGACCATTTTTGTATCGGTATTCTATATGATATATGTAATATGCATTCCATAAATTTTATACGCGCGTGAGAGACCTAATTTAAAACATTCTTCTGATACAGGTTTTTGATAAATACGAGTCAGGTTATTCATTTCTTTTGGGGTAACTTTGCATATGTAGCTTCATCTGGATGCTGATGATGTATTTGTTATAGGGTTGCCATATTTTCAAACGCAAAAATACGGACAGTGCACCATATCAATTAGCATTTCCGTGAAATGTTCTTCAATATTCTCTTGAGACATATTGTTTAATTATTAATATTATTATATAAAAATATGGATATATATCTCTTCAGATGTGATGCTACGGGAAATGCAATGTTAACCCACATCATACGAAAGTTTGAATGCTAAAATAACTATAAAATGACAAAAGTACGACTTGAGTACGACAAATTGGAAACTAGAAAAAAAAAAAAAAATACGGACGCCTTGCAGAAATACGTACAAACAGGAAATATAGCCAAAGAATGAGCTAAAACATGCATTGCAAAATAATTGAAAAACATTTTACCAAATTAGAAAAAAACGATTTTTTTTATAGTACGAAAGAAAGGTAATATATCTCCAAACTAAATCTACATTTCCGTTTAAGGATTACAGTATATCTGAAAAAAGTACCATATAGACATTCTTAGAATAAATATGGCTTTTATTTCCAATACATAAATACCTTCGTGGGCAGATAAGTGAAATAAAAAAAAACATGCTTCTGAAATTAAAAATCAATAGACCAAGATACCTATATACAAGTACACACATATACACACATTCAAATTGACATAAACACACAGAAATATAAATGTAGCTATAGATATATCGAGATACATTGTCGGCTGCATAATACAATGGCGAATGCTAACTTTATTAGACATGCTCGCAATTAAATGTGATTTTCTCGGAGAGGAGCAAAAAGGAGCAGCTGATTCTTTTTGGACATAATACTAGAGGCATTAGAGATCATGTACATGTAAAAATCAGCTTGTCGATAATTGCCGATGACCACTAAAAGTCTACCTGAACTTTTTTTCATGTATAAATGTAGTATTTAGAAAACTGTTTGATAAAATCAAGCATTTTACAAATGAATCAATTTTTTTTAGCAGTCATATAAACTATAAGGACTATAGAACATAATCCAGAAGTTATATTCACTTTAGATAACAACTTATTAAAATACAGCATTATTAATTCTAACAAAAATATGTGGTTATTGTTATATTAATACAAAGATGTTTATTTATTTAACAATACTTTATTGAAACTTGGAAACTACAACATGCCTCCATCAGGCCTATTACACACTTCAATGCTGCCACACACTCAGGGGTGCCAACACCGTTTACATATACTCTTATAACATCCCCTTTTTTCCTTTTACGCAATGAATACATTTTAATATTTGAAACTAAATAAGACAACTTAAATATAACTTATAACTAGACATTAACTAAATACATTTATCAAAATATTCTTAACAACTATAATCTTTTAAATAACTCGGTTTCTTTACATCTCTACCTGATCTGGTCTTACTAACAGTAGTATTATTATTTGAACTTTTATTAATTTGTTTATTGGTTAGTTTGTCATAATTTGGTAATTTGTCATGTTCGGGAATGTTGTTGTTCATGTTCATCTCCTCTTTGTCGTTGTCACTTCTATCAGGAATTTCTTGTCTTAACTTTTCTTCAAATATTTCTTCAAATAATTCTTCTCCTTTTTCTGTTAAAGCTGTCGTTTTTAAATTCTTTCAAAAATCTTCTGTTTCTATTTATGATATTATAAGTTCTATCTAATTTAACGTCATATGATCTAGGTCTATTAGTGCTGATCTTTACTATGGTCCTGGTTCCCATTTTTTAATTCATTTGTACCATACCTACTGTGAACTTGTAACGGCGGCAATTTTTCTTGTGTTTCGGTTATAATATGTTTCTTGACGTTTTATTTTTCTTTGATCTATTTTGGTCTCTTTTTGTTGTGGTTCTAATAAATTCTTCTTTTCAATAACATGACCTTTAATTTTTCTTCCAAAAATTGTTCAGCTGGTGATGGCAATTTTAATTACTTATGGGTGTACTTCTGTATTCAAGTAGTGCTAAATATATGTCCTTGTTATCATAAAGAGTCTTTTTTGAGTACTTTTTTTATCGTTTGAACATGTCTTTTCTATTAAGCCATTAGATTGTGGGTAACACGGTGATGATGTTCTGTGTTCGATTTCCCATTGTTTCAAAAAATAATTGAAATTTTGATTTACAACTGTGGTCCGTTATCTGAATATAAAATATTCGGTTTTCCAAATCTTGAAAAGTTTGCTTAAAGCAGTTTTATTATTGGTTCACTGGTGGTGTTATTTCCTAGGTCATAAATTTCAGGATTTTGTATACGAATCAACTAACAACAAGTATTCATGTGTCTGAAACGTAAATAAATCGGCTGCGATTATTTGCCAAGGCCTAGTAGCTGCTTCCTTACAATCATAGGTTCTTTTGTTTGTGAATTTTGAAATGTTAGACAGGCTGGGCAACTTTTAATTACGTCTGTTATTTCTTTTACCATAAATGGCGCAGTAGACAACTTCTTTAGCTCTGAGTAATGTTTTAGTGATGCCTAAGTGACTATAATGTAATCTATTTATTGTATCTTTTCTTAGTGATTTGGGTATTAACTAATTGGTTTTCTTTAAATACTATACCTTTCATTTCTGTAAGTTTCGAATCTATATTTCCAATACGGTTTTTATTACTCTATCTACTTGTTTTTTACTTTTGGCGCCATCCCTTTCTTATAACATTTATTTAATTGAAGTAATTCAGTGATCTGTTGGGTATGCGTCTTTTTATTTGATTAAATTTGTTCTGGTGAAAACACTACATAGCTATCAAGTTTACTTGAGCTTCTGTATTTGTTTCTACTAGTTTAAAATCATTGTCTTCATGACTAGCGCGAGATAATGTATCTGCTATATATAAAAGTGCACCTTTTTTGTATTTCAATGTAAAATCATAATTTTGTAGTGTGATTCTTAGTCTCTGAATTCTTAACGGACATTTGTTTAGCGGTTTTTTGAATATGGTTTCTAAAGGCATGTGGTCTGATTCTACTGTGAAATGTTTTCCATATAAAATATTGATGAAACTTTTGAGCACAACATAAACTATGGCAAGTGTTTCTTTCTCTATTTGTGCGTAGTTTTCTTGTGTCTTGGTTAATGCTTTTGAGGCATAAGCAATTGGTGCTCCATTTTGTAGTAAAACTGCCCCAAGTCCATTTTTACTACTATCTACTGACAATGTCAATGGTTCATTTTCATTATAAAATTGTAAAACAGGACTGTTACTTAAACGTTCCTTTAACTGTTGAAATTGATTTTCATGTGCTTTAGACCATCAAAAATAACATCCTTTTTGTTAATTCCCTTAATTTTGTGTAAGTGATGTTAAATTAGAAGGAAATTTTTCCCCATAAAGTAACCATTCCAAAAATCGTGATAATTCTTTAGCATTTTTTGGTGATTGTATTTGTTTAATAGCCTCAATTTTATTAGTATCTAATTTAATACCTTCACTTGAAATTATGTGACCAACATATTTAACTTCGTTTAATTTAAATTTGCTTTTTTCTTTATTAAATTTAATTCCCTTTTCCCTTGCTTTTTCTAAAACTCTTTCTAAAATTTTAATCAATGTTTTCTTCAGTTTCGCATATATTATAATATCGTCAATGTAAATCTTGATGCCAGGAATACCTTCAAAAATATCTACGAAAGTACGATAAAAAATTTCAGGAGCATTACTAATTCCATATGGTAAGCGTAAAAATCGGTATCGGCCAAATGGTGTCGCAAATGTTGTTAACATAGATGCTTGTTCATCTAATGTTATTTGCCAAAACCCTCTATTAGCATCTAGTACTGGAAAAAAAATTTGACCCGTTTAAATCTCTAGTAAGCTCCTCAAATGTAGGCAGCTCATAATGCTCTCGCATTATAGCTTTATTTAGCGTTTGTGGATCTAAGCATATACGTATGTCACAATTGGGGTTTCTTAACTAATACTATAGGGTTTACAAATTCTGTAGGTGGTTGTTACTTTTCATTATTATGTCATCATTCGTCATTTTATTTAATTCAGCTTTAATTTATCCATAATCTGATATGGTATTTCCTACATGGTACTACTTCTGCCTGATATTCTGTTTTAATTTAAATCTACATGGTTCTGCCACGTATTTTACCTATTACCTTTGAATACATCCTTAACTTTTGACAAAAATATTTGTACTACTAATTTCACTAATTGAATGATTCTGTTCAATACCGTTTAATAAATTTAAAGATTTTATAGTATCAATGTCTAATACTGGTACTGAATTATTATCTTTTCTATTACAATAAAATTAACATCCCTGTATAATATTTATTGCAAATAATGTCATATTTACAAGAACCAATCACTTTTAAGTTTACTACCTCCATAATTGGTAACATTTATACTTAATTTTTCAAGTTTACTTCTTATATTAATTTTATTAAAGTATGAAGAGGGATACATTAATCTGCGCGACTGGTATCTAATTTGAAAGAAATTTCCTTACCACAATTAATGAATTTTAGTTTTTGAAACCAATCATTGCAATTGCATCTACATTACTTTAACATCAGCTATAAAATAGTTATATTTGATTCTGTATCGCTACTATTATCATTATTTATAGCATTTACTATTTTTGACTTACACTTAATTGCAAAATGGTTCTGCTTTCCACATTTCTTACATGTTTTCTCGTAAGCTGGGCATTTGTTTCGTTCATGACTTCGTCCACATCTGTTACATTCTCTCTGTGTTGTGTTTGTATTTCCTTCTTGACTTTGTCTACCATATCTTCTCCCGGTGTGATGTGTGCTTTTTCCTCTGTTTGGTGTGCTTCCAGAGCGTTCCATTCCTTTTCCTGCAATAGTTGTT
Organism: Protaetia brevitarsis; assembly: GCA_004143645.1. NCBI lineage: Eukaryota > Metazoa > Arthropoda > Insecta > Coleoptera > Scarabaeidae > Protaetia > Protaetia brevitarsis. The sequence continues at coordinate 39,307 of RXPK01002222.1, read as the reverse complement.
TTTCTTTCTTGTCCCGATTGAAATTTATTTACTGTCCACTTCTTAATTTCTCCTACTTGTGTTCTTGTTTGATCCTCTAGTTTCTTGATGTGATTTTCAGTTTCTTCTGCTGCCTTGCAAATTTTTATAGCTTTGTCTAAATTCAGGTCTATTTCTCGCAATAATCTGTCTTTTATTTTCACATTTCTTATTCCACATACAATTCTATCCTTTATTAGGTCATCTTTCATCGGTCCGAATTCACATTGTTTGCTATTTCTTCTTAATATCTCCAAGAAAAGAATCAAATGGTTCATTTTCTTGTAGTCTTGAATTAAAACGGTGGCGTTCTACACTAACATTTGTTTTGGGAATAAAATAATTTTGTAATACTTCTAATATCTTCTTGGATCTTTCTTATCCTCCGTGGAAATTTCTAGAGTTTCTAATATGCTTCTAACCTCTTCACCCATACAGTGTATTAGAACTGCAGCTTGCACCTCCTTTGTTTTTATTATTTGCTCCCAATAGCTACCATATATGTTTATAATTACTTCTAAATTTTGCGCCAATTTGCCTGCTAGATTACCATCATAATCATTTCTTTTGGTGCGACAAAAACTCCATTTTGTTTTCTTTCCGTTGACTCTTATGGTTCGCTTTTTCTTTTTTTCTCTCTTCTCTTTTGTGTTATTTCAACTTCTTTCGTGTTTTCTTGGCTGTTTCTTCTTTTAAATTTATTGACTGCGCCATGTTAATTAATACAAAGATGTTTATTTATTTAACAATACTTTATTGAAACTTGGAAACTACAACATGGCCTCCATCAGCTATTACAAACACTTCAATGCTGCCACACACTCAGGGGTGCCAACACCGTTTACATATACTCTTATAACAGTTATTTCAGGATTTTTACTTACGCCAACTTTGAGCGGGGATATTGCATAGTTTATTACGAATAAATATTGCAAAATAGCATTTTTCATAAAGTTTGAACATTTAACTAACTATTTACGGCAAATATATCATTAGATTTCATACTTGTTAAAAGTGATTTTTTGCCGGCCCTGGACCACTGTGCGACGTGTCGCGCACAGAAAAGAAAAAACGATTTATTTGCGGCAACAAATTATATTTTATAAGTGGAAGAATAAATGAATGAGAATTTAAGATGGGAATTTCAATTATTAACGTGAAGATATTTGCTAAATTGTCAATCTGAAACTACAATATGTATCTATAAAGGATAATGTAAGAATTCGAAATTCCATCCTGTATAATACAAAGTATTTAAATTCATTTTATTAATACTGCTATGGTCTGGCACCCGGGTTTCCGGAAATTCATATTTGTATTTTTATTAATTCCAAATCATCTTTATCAATGTAATGATAGAGTTTCCACAATTTTAATATTTTATTTTGAAAAGATTTTGTTAATAGAATTGTTTGTTAAGATTAATGTAATTGTTCAGTTGTGTATTTTAATTTCATTCAATTGTACATATAGCGTTCATGCAGTATTGTATATTTTTGAGTTTATATGCTAGAATTTTTTCTTTGCATTTCCATGCGCCGCTTTGCACGCAATTGTAAAATTGTTATATGTTATGCGATGTTTGGGCCCTAAAAGGTTAGTTCCTTAAAAGATGCGGAGCAAGTACATGTGTTTATTTTCTTTGATGCCATTTTGGTAAATTCATTTTTTTTAATGTTGTTCGGTTAATTTGAAATTTTTATCATCTTTCAAGGAACTCATCAAATAATTGCTGTTGTATTTTATTTGTGTACACATGTCAGATGTAAGATCAGTTATTGTAATTTGTTTTAGAAGATATCGTTTTTTTAGTTTAAAGAGTTTAATTTTCCGTTTCTCAGTTTTCAAATTAGTTTTTTTTAGTTAATCACCTCGGTGAAGGTGAAAAGAAGCTTTGTGCTTGTGATTAAATTTCAATAATTATATTACACTTGTTTTGTCCACGTTTAAAATTATTTTGTTTGGTTTAAATTTTGAAAGCACGTGGATTTTTTGTGAAATTAGATTTTCTTCTAGAACAAATCTGTCTTTTGTTTGTTGAGGGACTTGCATTGTTCGCTAGTAATTATAGAGTCTAATGCAGTTTTTGTTTTCGGCCAGAATCTTAAATTCACGGTTTCATTTCTGCATCATTGTAATTAAATGTTTTTTTTTCTTTTTTTTATAACAAATTTAATGATTGTTAATGTCATTCAAAATTTCAGTTCTTTTATTTTTGGATTACTTTACGCCGACATTTTTATTTCATGAAAGTTCAATTCTGAAAAATAACCTTGAGGTTTTATAGTGGCTTTTTCGCCTTTAGTTTTTTCGCTGAGCTAGTAAATTTAAATTTTCACTTTTTTTTTTTCAATTTCACTTTGCATTTATGCTTGTACCATCAGTACACAGTTAATCATAGGTACCGTGGCATTTGCTGAAGCAGCGTCTACTTCACAGGAAATAATAGTCTGTTTTCGTTTAAAGTCTCGCGTAGTTGAGATAATACGCATTCTTTCTCTGCTCTTTGTTTTTGTAGTTACAAATGCTGACCAACGAATCTCACGTTCTCTCCAGAAGGGGGTTGAAGTCAGAAAAATAACGCCCTTCGATCTCGTGCGCCTCTTAAAGAGGAGCAAACGAATTAATCAGTGTGGAATGACGTCACAATCAAAGTTTTAAAAATTCTTTGCATTTGACAGGACAACAAGGAACAGAAGTGGACGTTCTTGGAGACCAGAGTTGGCGGAGCAAGGAACCTGGCAGGAAGGAGTCGTGGTGGCGGAACAAAGGGAAAGATGGACGAAAAGGATATTCAGAGAGAGGAGGAACAGGACGAGGAAAGGATTATTAGAGGTGAAAGATCTGATGTCAATGTTAAAATAACTGATAGAGAAACAGACAGGTGTTTAGAGAAAGCTTGATGCATGCTTGAGAAAGATTACAGTGTTTTTGATAAAGAAAGAAAGATATTCAGACGAAGGGGATAAGTTAATTGGATCAGATACATCAAATGAGGAGAAAGTTGATATAATGTTGTCATTTGGTAAAGAAAGGGAAGTTGAAGTTGTTGATGATTGAGTAAAGAAAGGGAGATGAAGTTGATGATGATTTAAGGTAAAAAGGGAAGAGATGATGAAAGGTTAATAATTTAGGTAGAGAAGAGGAAAATATTGATGATTAAATAGAGAAAGGAGATGATGATGATGATTTAAGTAGAGAAAAGGAGAATGATGGATGAAAAATGGAAGTTTGTGATGATAGTTTTAAGTTTGAAATACAAAGGTTGCGGAAAAGTTGGTAGAGGTGATGATATACAGGGTAGCGAAAAAGTTGTTGGAGTTGATGAAATAAATTGGTGGATGTTGGATCCGAAGAGGATATTGAGTAGAAGGTATTGGTGAGTCAGAGGTGAGGATATTGGTGACTTAGAGGTTAGAGAAAGAAGAAGTCAACAATTCCCAAGGAGAATCCCCAGAAGAAGTAATCAATTCCCAGAGGAATCCCAGATGTCGTTAAATGAAATTGAAATCGATTATGATGAGAAGTCTGAAGCTGATATCAAGAAAGTTTCCAACCAGTATGTATCAGTAGAAGATAAGTTACCTGTTATTGTTGTTGAGTACGAACACTCTCCTGAAGAAGCTGATGAAATTAAAATCGATCACGAGATGAAGTTTGAGTCTGAAGTCAAGGAAGTTACCAACCAGAATGTATCCTTAGAAGATAAGTTCCCCAGCATTATTGTTGTCGATGATGAACACTCTCTTGATGTCGAGTCAAAGCCTGTCAAGATCTTGAATAATCCCGTTCCCGAAGCCATGTTTGAGCATAAATTAAAAGAATTTTTCTGTTTGTCGAGCTATACTTCTGGAAATCCAAGCGAGAGGCACATCCAAGGAGTGGAGAAGTTCCTCAGGATGCAGACCCACCACTGCCACACCGACTGCCACACCGACTACCACACCGACTGCCACACCTACTGCCACACCGACTGCCACGCCGATTGCTGTCCGAAACTGGATCAACCGGATGGTATGTGGACATTCCACCCACGACCACGGGTGTTGTCAGCACCAGGAAGTGACGTTTTCACCCTTGTGTGCGGAAATACGGTATTGTTTGTTTGGTGTGGAAAACTTTAGAATATTGCTTTTTTGTGTGCGGACAATTTCTAAGGAGAAACACTCAATTTTCGTTGAAACTTTCGTTTTCCTCCTAATAATTGGGAGATGTGCTGTGGTACTGGCACAGCCGGGTTTCCGAAATTTAAAATTTGTATTTTTGTTCATTCCGATTCATTTTTATCAAAGGCAATGATAAGAGTTTCCACAGTTTTTAATATTTTTATTTGAAACGATTTTGTTAATTGAATTGTTTATTGGAATTATTTTAATTGTTCTGTTTAAATTTAAATTCAGTCTATTGTACATTTTGCATGTACCAGTATTGTATATAGTTCCAATGTGATTTCAAGATTTTTCTTTGCATTTCATATGCGCTGCATCGGCACGCAATTGTAAATTGTTATATGTATGCTATGTTTGGGCCTTTAAGGCTATTCTTTGAAAGAATAGACGCGTAGAGTACATGTTTATTTATTTTCTTTGATGCCATTTTTGGTAATTCATTTTATTTAATATGTAGTTCGTTATTTGAGAAATTTATCAGCTTTCGAGGAACTCTTTTAATTAATAATTGCTGTTGTGTTTAATTGTGCACATATTGGATATAAGATCAGTTATTGTAATTTGTTTTAGAAGAAATTGGTGTTTTTAGTTAAAGAGTTTGAATTTTCCGTTTCTTTAGTTTCATTTAGTTTTTGAGTAAATTAATCACCTCGGAATAGGTGAAAAGAAGCTTTGTGCTTAGTGCCTTAAATTAGAATTTTTTTTTTATTTTCAATTTCATTTTACATTTATGCTTGTACCATCAGTACACAGCAATACGTTTCACCTCACCAAGGATCTTCAGTGTTACAGGTCAACCTAAAGTATTATACGGATAAATTCGTATATGTATGTAAAAAAAAACTGTTCTTATTATTTTCATTTGCCCATATCTTTTTTCTTTTAAAATACAAGTCGTGATTTGAATTACTGAAACTAACGCTACCTGTATCTTATGCACTCCTCCAATATTTGAACTTACATTCGTAATGAACTTTAAATTTAGGCATTCACCCCAAACGAGAAATCGAATACAAAGGGGCGGTTCGTGTTTGCATAGTATTGTGGATAATCCGATATCTTCAAATTAGGTTATATCTCCATAATTTATATTCGATAGTCGCCCACGAACAATTGAATTACGAAGTTTCCCCTTTATCTGTATCTGTACAAAATAACGCGAATGATGTTTGTGTCCCTCTTTCTTTTTTTTGTTATTTACCGTCTCGTCCGCCATATTTTAATTACCGCATAAAATAAGTTCACCAGAGTTCCCGCGCTATCTTGTTTTACTGCGACTGCAATAAGCACTACTGCTACACAGGAGACAAAACCGGAATAAATCACTTTTGCACTGACACAATTCTAATTTGTCCTCTGTTGGGATTTCAAATAATTATTTTTCGACCAATCGGAGTGGAAGTGGGATTCACAGTAGTATTATAATTTAGGTAAATATTGCGGCATCTCTTAGGAAATGGTAGTCAAAATATCATTTATTATTATCAATGTAATTATTGTTAACATCTTCTTCATAGAGAAAAATAATAGCTAATTGCAATTGAATAATCGAACAGTGTTAATTAATCACCTAGTTATTTACCTTATTTATAATAATGAACTTAAAAAACGAATTTTACGAATATCACCGTCAATTGTTAAAAAAATGTTACCTGTATTTACCTGTATATGTAGATACACTCTTACCTTGAAATTTTGTTGTAAGTGATTTTATAACACAGAGCAGCTTTATCGTAAGTTCTTCTCGCATAATGATTTTGCTTCCCTTTAATCTCTTTTCACAGAAAATATTCAGTTTTTGACGGACCGTCGTACAAACTTTACTAAAATAGGCTTCGGGAAGTCTCTTTTTACTCTGAAGAGGGTGGCAAATGTCGATATCCAAGACCGTAATTTTAACATCGAGCTCCTCTTCACAAAACTTCATTACAACATTCTCGATATCCTCATCAGTTGCTTCATTAATACCAAATATTCTTAGACTGTTCTACTGCAGGCGTATTGTTCCTGTATTTCAATTCGATCCTCGAAGTTTTTTTCGGTCCTCAAGCGAGTTGAACTGGTCGCGTAGTAACTTGATATTCTCGCTATTTTGTTTTAAGGTTTCTTTAAGTACCTAGTAATTTATTTAAATAAAACCGGTTTATTCGCCAACTCTTCAACTACCTTCTTTTGGATGAGAGTTTCACATGATTTTGTTGGAATACATTAACGAAGGTGTTGTACAATAAAAAGGATAATTGTAGGATCAAGTGTTTTTTTTTGTTTGTTGTCGAATATAGATACAAAAATAGTTTGTAAATAGATTCGTCAAGTGCACAGCAAAAAAGATTGCTGGCTTAATATTCCAGGTAATTTTACGCTTGGAATATTACTGTAATTTTGCAAATTTACATCAAGCAATTTATCCTTAGATTAGATTAGATTAGATTAGGATTGGGGTGGCCTATCGATCTGTTTCACCGCGACCTTTTCAGATTTATTGTGATCCCCTTTTTTCCTAGAGGACGCTCTCTAATTTTGGCCCTCTTAATTAGGCTATCATCTTTGAGAGCGGCTTCTTTAAGTAGCTACTAGCTGTGGGTTCTCCTCCCCATTACTAGAAAACCTTGTCCTCGCCAGGCCTTCACAGTTCGCACAGCACATGAACTGGTGTTTCTTCCTCCTCTTGGCAGTATCTGCAGGTTGCATCATCTGCCGGCTATGTTGTACATATGCCTATTCAGTCTACAGTGACCAGTCAGCAAACCTACAATCATTTTGACAGTCTTCCTGTCTTTATTCAGTAAGATCTCTCGTGAGTTCAGGCCTCTGCTCCTTTAGAACTCTTTTGCCTGCCATTGTCCGGTGATTTTTGCCCACCACTCTCTGGACTGATTGTATATCCATTCATTGATGGATTTTTTAATTTGCGATTTGGTAGTGCCGAAAAGAGGGGTCGGCTCCAACGAATGGCCTAGAGAACCTCGCCTGCCAGCTCGTCCGCCGCCTCATTTCCTCTCACGCCCGAGTGGCTAGGGACCCAGGCAGGTTACTTTCCTTTGGGTGCCCACCTCATTTAGGGCGCTTACACAATCCCAAATCAGCTTAGAGTCCACGCTTGAGGAGCTAATCGCTTTAAGTGTGGACTGACTGTCAGAGAAGATAGCGACGCTTTTACCCGGTTCGGTACATCTTTCTATCTGTCGAACACAGTGATGAATTGCAGCAACCTCAGCTTGGAACACAGTCGTGTCTTTGCTGAAGCTTACCGAAAGAGCCTTTTTAGGCTTCTTAGTGTATATTCCCGCTCCAACGCCGTAATCCGTTTTAGAGCCGTCAGTAAACCAGTTTGAGTCCGCTCTTTACCGGGGCACCTGCTCCCAGTCCTTCTTATCTGGTATTAAAACCTGATATTTCCTATCTAGGTTAGGGTTTGTGAACATGCATCAATATGGCATTCCTAAAAGAGGTGCCTCCTAGAGTTCGTCTAGCAGTTTTTTATAGTCAGCCCCGTGCGATTTACTTATCGGTACTTGACTATGTAAGAGCCTGTGTACTGTGGACCTTGCGGCTCCTTTATCCTTAGTAAGAGTTAAAAAGTTGCAGAAAGATCTGGTTGCATCAGAGTACACGAGTATTTGCTGTTCATAATTGTCAACTTGTCCTCAACGTTTAACATAATTTTCGAATGAATCGCGATATTGGGTTTGCTGTTGAGAGACATGTACACCATTAGAGTAACGCTTTGGGGGGCTCTTGCATATGGTAGCCGATCCTCACTTCTCCTTATTCGAGGCAGTATGACAGCTGCACGTTATATTGATAATGTCCGCCAAACTACTTTACTACTTTATCTAGATGACCGTCCACACGTCCTTTTTCAGCAAGACAACCCACGTCCCTAAATTGCTCGTCGAACTATGGACTTTCTCCAAGAAACAGGTGCCCATGAAACGATTTTAGTTGTCTTACTGCATTGGCCAAGGAGTAGGGTAAAACCATGGTAAAAGCCTTACTCTGGGAGCAGGATCTGGGAAGAAGTTCCAGACCTTGTTACTGATTGCTGGCAAATTATTATTATCTTTCTGAGTTCTGAAAGCACCTCCACGTCCCGCAACTCCAAGGGCGTGCGTCTCTCAGGTACTGGCTTCCTTCTTCACACATCATGAATTTGAAGTTCAAGCAGGATAGAAGGAATATGATTGGAAGGCCACTGTAACACAGCAGGAATAGGAGACACAATTATTAATTTTATGGGAGATGTTTTTTATTTAATTTTAATTTAAACCTTCTTGAGATTGAGAGCCGTTGTAATGCCTTAGAATAAAGAATATAGAAAAGAAACTGAAAATTTCTTTTGATTAGAAACGTATGAATCTCCATTCTACCGAGTTAGTCAGAAAGAGAAGGAGTCAAAAACTTCTCAATAAAAAAAAACAAAAAATTGAAAAAAAAGTCGTGTAATAGGAAGTAAAACACCCCACTTTTCCTACCTGCGTTTGTTAACAAGTGCAATTTCAATTCTCTCATTTTATGTTTTTTTTTTGTGTGGATTTTATTTATCTCTTGAAAAAACTTGAGTTAACGTATGTGATTTGTGTTCTGAAGTTTTTTAAGATTTTTAAAAGGTTAAAATCGTTTTTTTAAAGAGTAAGTAAATGTCTCATTTTTTTAATATTTAAAAATTATAATATATAAGATCAACATTTCAAGTATTTAAATTAATAGCAATTTTGAATACACCATATTATGAGAGGACATTAATGCAACATTATTGTAAAATAACATTAAAATTTGAATCTTTGAAAACTAATTTTTTTTTTACTTCTAATAACTGTTTAAAATAATTAAATACAAATATTTATTACAAAGTTCTAATATTATGCCTTAAAATTGTGCAAAATATGTATTATTCTAGCCTAACTTCTAACCCTATTTTCTTGGGGAAACACATGAAAAAAAATTATTTTCAATTTCATTTACCGAATTACCGGTAAATAAAACAATCGGTAAAGGCTCTGCTCCGATAAGCCATTAAAAAGTGCCCCTAAAGCTATCGGGCTGAAATTAAAGCAAATGAGTACTACTGTCACACATACTGTAAATACCAAAAATTAGCTCAATCGATGTCACCCCATTCGGATAGCAGAAGGTGAAAAATTCAATATCTTTTTCTCAGAATTACTTAAGCTATCACGTTCAAAAAAATTATGCAAGTAAACACCGATTATGGGAATTCTATAAAAAATCAAGAACTAATTCCCTCCACTCAGTTCAAAGTTATTATTATTTTCCCCTTTTTAGGGGTGGTTTTTTTCGAGTTTGGTTCAAGGTGCCAACTTGACTTTTTGTTATAATAGACCGTATGCATTTAGGTTTATTATATCTTTTTTTCAGTTTTTTCTGTGTGGTAGAACATGTAAATAAAAAATGAAATCTCTTTGAATGATCTTAGTAAGAACAATTTGTTATTGTTTATTTTAGGGTTAAAACAATTGTTCATCCATCAATTTCAAGATTATCTGTATGTATGTTTCAACCCTAGTAGTTATAACAGCATCGAAATATAATAAAGAAAATTATAACAACAAAATAATATTATTTCCATACACGCAGTTGAAGTTTTTGTTATTTTCCTCTTTTGAAGGTGGTATTTTTTGAGTTGAGTTTAATGTGGCAATCTGATTTTTTGTTATGTAGTAATGTAGTTATTGGGTTCATTAATATTTTTTTAAGTTCTTTCTGTGTGGTAGAACATGCAAATAAAAACAGAAAAATCATCGAGCGGTTTCAGGATTATTATATGTTGTACACTTTCAGCCTAGTAGTTATGAAAGCACTGAGCTATAAAAATAATTCTGTAAGAATAAATAATATAAGTAGTAATTATTATATAATATATCATCTGTTGTTACATTTTTATTTAACATATATGTATTCATAGTCAATATAAATAATATTTAGCTCCGTACACGAAGGTCAAAGTTCCCTTTGGGGGGTGGTTTTTTGAATTTAAGGTTCCAACTTGACTTTTTGCTGTATAGTAATGCCTGCATTTGGATTTACTACATACTTTTTTCCTAATAAATTCTTTACAAGTGATGTCATATGAACTGAAAAGTATGCTCTTGATTTACAACCTTCACTGATTCTTCTGTGAAGAATGAATAGCTCCAAATAAGTATTTCTATCATCTTCATCGTTTATTTATTTGTTTAAGTTTTTTTCTTCCAGATATTTTTCTTAGCAAACCGCCGCGATTAATACACTTATGTGAGAACATATTTTAACTTACTTTCTACAGCACTGCTGTTTATTCTACATAAAGAAATTACATTAAACAACAGTCTCCAAACTCTCACAATCAAATAATGTCATATTAAAACAAATTATGCACGTCTCAGAACATTGATTAAAGAAAATGTATAATAAATGTATATATCTATTGGCGTTAGAACAAAATAAAATACGAATAACAGTTCTGTTCAACATTAAGAAAATCATAACAACTATAAATACATAGCTTGTTGCAATAACAAATGTGGATAGAATTATGTTGTTGTTAGAACAATAAATATCTAACAGAGATTTGATTGATTTATGTTAATATGTTATATCATATAAAAACATATATATTGTACCAAAACGCATAAATTTGTAGGTAACAAAAAATCAAGTCGAATTGTTAAATCCAACTTGAAAAAACATCCCCCAAAAGGACAAAATAACTTCGAACACCGTGTGCGGAATTAAATATTATTTTATTGTTACAATATTCTTTTTTATATGCCGATGCTTTTATAGATACTAGGGCTGAAATGTACATACATATAAATAATCCTGAATCCGATCGATGAATAATTTGAATTTTATCCTTAAAATAATCAATGCTGCTAAGATCAAAGAGGTTTTATTTTTTATTTGTATTACTTCATTGAAAGAACTTGACGAAATATATAATAAACCCAAATATAATTATACACTCATGGTACATATAATAAAAAGGTCAAAATTGGCACCTTAAACGCAACTCAAAAAATCACCCTTAAAAAGGGAAAATAATAACAACTTTGAAGTGCGTGTACGGAATTAATATATATTTATTGTTACAATTGTTTGTATATTTCGATGCTTTTATACTAATAGGGCTGAAACATTTATACAAATAATCCTGAAATTAATCGATAAATAATTATTTTAACGCTAAAATAACCAATAACAAATTGCTCCTACTAAAATCATTCAAAGAGATTTGATTTTTTATTTACATGTTCTACCACACAGAAAAAACTGAAAAAAGTATATAATAAACCTAAATGCATATGATCTAATATAACAAAAAGCCAAGTTGGCACCTTGAACCAAACTCAAAAAAACCACCCCTAACAAACAAACAAATAATAATAACTTTGAACTGAGTGGAGGGAATTAGTTCTTGATTTTTTATAGAATGCCCATAATCAGTGTTTACTTACATATTTTTTTTGAACGTGATAGCTTAAGTAATTCCTGAGAAAAAAAAATATTGAATATTTTCCACCCTTATATGCTAATATCTCGAATGGGGTGACATCGATTGAGCTAATTTTTGGTATTTATAGTATGTGTGACAGTAGTACTCATTTGCTTTAATTTCAGCCCGATAGCTTTAGGGGCACTTTTCAATGGCTTATCGGAGCAGAGCCTTTACAATCGCTACTATCAAATAAATATTCAAAAAGGGATCCTGTTACAAAATATTTTTTGATATGTATTAGTTTGACAATAAATGATTTGAAGACCAAATGATGCCTCGCTTAAGCATTACATTAAATTACTAAACATTAATGTTTAGAATTTTCAACAGTTTTCAAAGATTAAATACATACACAGTTATATAAGGGTATCAATAATTATAAAAGTATGCGGCTGCATTGTTGTCAAATGTATGTTTTTTTTTTTCTTTAAATTGTTTCAGAATACTTACGAAGCATGATATATGACCTTTTTTAACATTAGGATTTTCGATTCAGAGTCGAACGAATAATGTCGGGCGTGCAGCTTTTACGTCAATTCATATATACGTTATATAAGGCAGAAGGAGAAACGTTTAACTGTTACGCTAGCTAGGGGTTTTATTTGTGGATCGAACTCCGAACAAGGGAAAATCATTTTGTTGTTGCCATCCTTTCTATTTATGTTGCACAGTAAGTAGGTGGAAGGGTGGCATTTGGTTCGAAAGATCCCCATAAGGATTACTTCCCCGATGTTTTCTAAAATACTGCAGCCCTGTTTAACGTACGCCAGTTATTCCAATTTTTTTGTAATCAAGCCTCGGTTTTAAACCTTCTTGCCGTAATAAGAAAAACAAAAGTATAAGTGCCTACTCGCTATTAGCGAAATGAATGTAATTAATAAGGAAAAATAGACGAAAATAAATAGCTCCTTCTTTCAAGCGGCGCTTAAATTTATATAATTTGTAGACACACTCAATTTGACCTAACCATCGTTGATTGAGTGGAGACTCCCTTGTGGCGGGACTACGCAGTAAGCGGTTTAGCTCGTCTCCCCCAGCAATTTAATAAATATTCCTTATTTACCGTTTTATTTTCGGACTAAAGTTTTATTTAAAATTTCAAGCGTCGGTATATTCGTTCGCTACGTGATAGCAATTTTAACAGCCCCGTGGATCCGTGAATGCCCGAAAAGTAAACGTAAATCTCGCGGTAGAGACCAAACTGCGCTAGACTAATTCAACAACAATTTGCGAATATACACTGGAAGCTGAAGGTTCAAGCTATAGCCGGATAAGCTAGTGAAATCCGTCCTTGAATAGATTTGTCTATTTCTCTTTTTTGCAGGAGTAGTTTTATGTATAATATTGAATCCAGTAGTGGCTCCTCTTAAAGAGCCACGAGGCCATAGCCCACCATTGCAAATCACAAATTAATAATTAAAAAGCTTTTATTTTCTGTCAAAATACCGATAATACACGCCAAGGACACACTTTAATTCGGAACAATGAACGAAGTGATCCTATTGTTATGCAGGAAACACGCTTTGTAGTTTTTTATGCAGACACGCGGTGAGCGAGGAGCCACGTCTAGATTGGCACCGATTTTAGACGCTTGAGGAAGTAGCGGAAGGGAGTGTGGACTACACGGCAAAAATTACATTGAAGCAGGGCCAGTCGCATCTTGGCCCGCTGTCCGTTGGTTGAGCGAGTCACACGGTAATTACTGATGATGCATTCTTAGCGCATCATCAGTATAGGAAAGACGCTAGTGAGTGCCAGGTCAACAACATCGCGTGCAGTCGTTATTATTTATTGTGCTTTTTTTCTGTGTGTGTTTGTTGTTTAATTTAACAATGACGACCGTACCTATTAATGAGCATATTCTTCGTATTCCCAGAGGAAAACTCGAAAAAAAACAACCAGGTGGGCGCACCGGATTTGGACATTTCGAAACTCAAATGTTTGTGCGAATCCAGTAAACGTAAGCTTACGACAAGCTTGCACCTGGTTAACTTTACTTGTCAGACAAACTTAACAGTAAAAAGTAATGCTAGGGTTAATGCAAGGTTGCGCAAGTTATTACTTCGTGTATTCCGGAGTGATCGGCTCAATCGTTTATCGAGTATTGATTTTTTTTTTGGTTAAAACGCCATTCAGCTATTCTGTCATCGACCGCATTGTTTGTTGGTCCAGTTGTGTCGTAGCGTTTGAGTGTTTCATGTATAATATTTAAAACTCATTCTGCAAATAAGTATACCTAATTATTATCTTTTACTGATATGCTTGTGCTCAGAATATCAATAGTTTTAAATCAACCGTATCGAACTGTGTCTTGTAAGAGAAACAAATGGAGATGTGCGTGGCCAACTCGGATAATTTTTCTACTAATTCCTTTGATTTACTACTGTACCGTATATATATATATATACCGTTCCTGCGAATACCGTAGTAAACGAGACTTACAATAAATAAAAAAGAACATGTATTAAATTGCCCCAACTATTGCATATAATTCTAACCTAATTTTCTACACCATAAGCGCATAAGCCAAGCAACTTAGTTTAAAAAAGTTATAGTTTATATTTGCTAGCTAGATAGCTGTAGTATAAAATTGATTTTATATAATTCAGAAATTATGAATAATTAAATGTTGAGTTTTTTTCCAGTTTTAATGACAGTGTAATAGGATTTTTCAATAAACTCAAAAATATACATATAAATTCAATGTTATAATTAATAAGAATATTATATTTATATTTGTATCTTTTATTTCAAGAAATCATTCTAATGTTATCAAATATTTTTTACGAACCGATTACAGTAATGAGCGTCATCAAAATTAAATTGAACCAAGGCGTAATGTGGAAGGTCTTAGAAAGATTTTTCTTTCAATAGCAGAGTGTTTAGAAACTAAAATGGATACGGTTTTAGGGTTGACCCAACAGACTGCCGCAATACAACAGGCATTATAATAGTAACTAATAAGGATTAAGAGGAGAATCAATTTCAATAAACTTATAAAATTCTTTTTTAAGCGAAATAATAGAAAGCTTCTATGACATTAGTAAACCATCAAATAGTTGAAAACTCTTCTTGGAGAAAAAAAAGTTGGTGAGTAATTGATTTTATTTAAATTATTACCTGTTTTTTTTTAAGTCCGAAACCATGTTCATTTATTGAATTAATTCCAACAAAAAATTTACAGATTCGATATTTGATATCAACCCATGGAAGGAACGTTAAGAGTCCTAAAAAAGCCACTAGAGGACAATATTGCGGCAAATCATTCTCTAACAGGGAAAAGCTTAAAAAACCCTTTCCAGGAGACTGAAATGCTTAACATTATTTTTGGTGAGTTTTTTATTTATTTTGTAGTAACGGGGGAAACAGTTACTTTTCATAATATCCACGACGACTTGTCGACTCTTGGGGAAACTGATAGCCGTTTCCCTTGTCTTCCCATCTCTGGTATTGTTTAATTTTTTAATAGTTGTCCTTTTTTTATTACAGAGAATCGCGGCAACACGATGGCAACGGAAAATAGATTATAGTGTTGTTTTTTTTTTTATTAAATACTGAAATTCTAATTTTATTTGAATGAATTTTACTTGATGCAAACAGATGTGATTTTGAAAACAATTAAAATATTTTAGGAGACGATGGGCGGCATGCGAAAATAATAAAAAGAACGCAAATTATATCTAATTTACTAAAATTCTCTTCCAGTTTTGTTTAGTAATAATTTTGTAAAAAACATTTTTGGAAACACTTCGAGGTTACATAAAGTTTATTTGTACGAAATTTATTTTGGTTTCAGTTTGCTGGTTATATCGTTCCTTAAAATATTTTAGTAATTTTCAAAGTCACATGAAGAAGAGGTCATATACCCAACTCCTTTTCTTGACTATAGCCAAGCTTTAGAGAAAGCTTATAAAAACCTTGATAAAAGCTTACAACAATCAAAACAAAATAGGAATTGGATATTAATTTCTTCATTTTCTTGGTTTTTAGGTCAAAAATATGGAAATGTACATTGATAAGGACGTTTCACTTTGATTTCAAAAGCTTTTTTAAGTATACATATAAAAATATAAATTGTAAATGGTGTAAATTATAAGTAAATTGTTTAATAAATGATAAAATCACAATTCTTCATAGTAAACAATGTTTTGTTTATTAAATAAAAAAAATGTATACCATTTATAATTTATATTTCTACATATATCTTGAAAAAGCTCTTGAAATTAAAACGAAACGTCCTAATGTACAATTTCTATATTTTTATGACCTAGAAACCAAAGAAAAGAAGAAATTAATATCCAATTCCTATTTTGTTTTGATTGTTACAAACTTTTAGCAAGGTTTGTACAGGCTTTCTTTAAAGTTTGACTCAACATTGTCATTCCAACCTTGTCATATGCTTTTACAGACAAGCTTATGGGAACTTTGCCATGGTAACCTTGTCACATGCTTTTACAGACAAGCTTAACCTGTAACCTTGCTTTGGAAAAACCTTGTCCTGTGTCAACTAGCAAGGTTGTCATAACCTTGCAGCAAGCTTGCACCCTTGCCATAACAAGCATGTTGACAAGCTTTTTACCTTGTCGGAACAACCTTTAAAAAGGCTTGTATAAACCTTAAATTGTTATCTGGGATGCTTCTAAAATACAGACAAGAAAATTTAATAGAAACATTTACTTAAAAAACGATTAGATTTGCGGTTGCGACCAAAAGCAAGTTGTTTTTTGTTTTTCTTGCATTTTATTCGGAGGAGAATTAACATGGGCGAAGGACGGTATTACGGATTTAGTGCACATCTGGAAAAGAATTAAAATGCATGAGAAATCGAAGGTACACATGAGGAATGTTTTTACTTTTTCTGTACTTGGTAAATTAAATATTTTAACTCAATTAAACTCAGCCTATGGAAACGCAAAATTAGAACAACGAAAGAGTTGACAAAAATCGATATGTATTAAACATAATCATAAATTGTATTCGATTTTGCAGTATATTAGAATTAGCCTTAGGAACATGATCTATGATTTAAAATTTTATTAAATCCTCGTAACATTTCCTAAGTTTTTAATTTAACATTTATGTCTTTAAGCACAGTGAAATAAAAAATTGACGTCTCCCTAAAATGTCGGCGTGGGCAAATGGTGTATCTACTATAAAATGAAAAACACATTCCAGGCAACATGCTTGTTTTTTTTTTTTTAATCTAATCGATCTGTAATTATTATTTTCCTATCATTGTTTTAATTTTCCCATGTGTCCCCAGTGTCTTTATGATTAATAAACAATATTATTTTTTATGTTTTATGCCATTCAGTCATCAACTTTAAATTAAATAAGAATAAGAAGCAAATTATAAATAAATTTCATGAAATGGGCAAACAGAATTTTATCCCTTATATCTAAAGATGTTCCATGACGTTAAGATTAATTTTTCAATGAATACTTCGAACAATTTTGCTTACTAAGTAGTTTTTGCTAAAATGAATTCTTCCATTCGAAACAGATATTATACATCAATACACATGCATGCATTTAGGTATATGTATGTAAAGTGCCAGGATCGAGGGAATGAATGAGTCGTTGTAAATAGAATTTTTTACTTGATAAATAAACCGAACGATTGATGGCTTGTGAATACACAACCGCTCTTTGTATATCTACTATTATTTTGCATTTTAAAGTAGATATACTATTTGTTCACGCTGATATTTTAGGAAGACATCAATTTTGAATTTCACTGTATGTGCATTTTAATGCCCACTAAATACCTATATGCAATTCAAAGGAAATAGGGTAGTATTTATATTTAGATAGATAAATATTCCCGATAAGAACTTTACGTATTTTTCAATTTAAAATGGCTTTTAAATTTGTATACATTAATTTTTTTTGTGTCGGTATTATTTTAGTTAGGGCCATTATTAGTAGTACATCAATAATCTTCAGTTTAAACTGCACTTACAATCGATATAAATAAAAAAAAAGATAAACTCGACCTTGCCATATTTAATCCTGTTGGGGAGTTGGTCTGCCACTGGCACTGTATAATACATCATAGTGAAAAGTGATTTTTCTGAAAAAGTTTCATTAGATTCTGGGATTTATATTCCAAGAGATTCTTTTGTTAATACTATTTTATTTAAAAAACGAAACATAAATTTACACTTTTTAAATTAACCTACATGAGACCTCATTACTATATTTAACCTTTATTTGGCTAAAATATGTTTATACGCAAAAAAGGAGTGGCATCAATGCGAAAATATTAGGTAAAAGTAGGGCACATTCTACGCCTACTCGAAAAAGTGGAACCGATAGACTGTGACTGAGCCCGGAATATACGCTGACCAACCCGACATTATGCGTGACGTTGATGGTACAAGAAGGGAATGATAAATAAAATTTAAACTTACCTGGTTCGATAGACTGTGACTGAGACCGGAATATACGCCGACCAACCCGACATTATGCGTGACGTTGATGGTACAAGAAGGGAATGATAAATAAAATGTATACTTACCTGGTTCGTTAATTCTTAACAAGGGAGATTAATAAATGATTTAAAATATCGAAACACAGGAATCTAATTAACTCATTTTATTTTGATGATATTTTAATTTCACAAACAATAACAATTATTCCCTAAGAGGAACAAAGAAAATATATTCAATAAGTGGTACGGGGATCCTTGTACCTCACACATATATGGGATTACATTTACACATATCGTATTCCAATCAGCGAACGGAATATATTTTGAAAAGAATAGATGATGATACAATTCTATACTAGGTATGCAAGTCTAAGTTTTGTATGTACCATAATTACAAATATTTACCTCCATTTATTAGCTAATAAAATATTGGTGAAAATGGATGATGATGGTTAAATCCTCGTAGCCCGAACAGTATGAAATAACTTTACAAAGTAATTTTAAAAAATAGACGTATATAGATTCAGTAGTAGCTGGTAAAGCAGGTTATGTCTCATTTTTTTTTTTTTCTTGATATTTAACACATAAATACACATTAATAATAAAATTCGTTAGCATTACATTTATCAAGAGCAGCTATTTTCTACAAATAATTATGGAATTCATAGGAATATAACATTTGTCATTATCATATCGAATCTTCCCTTACATTATTCCAGGAACACAAAATTTCTTATTTCGTATCATGAGTAGATATTGTTGGAATTAAACGGTTATCACCACAAAACATGGATACCAGGTAAATTTAATTAAATTACCTGAAGGGCCTAATGGTTAAGAAAATATTTCTATTTGGTATTTTTTTTTAATACTCTTCTACATATAATACGAAATTTATTCAGTAACATTCAATATAATTATATTTTAAATATTTATTTAGATGACAATTTCATACAACGATTAATGTGATCCGTGAATGCAATTAAACAATTATAATTACCTTGACGCTGTCGTGCGACCAACAAAATGGATTTCTCTATTTAAATAAATGTGAATTTTTAACATTAATGCGAAAGCAAAACTCATACCCGCTAGTGTGACAGAAGTATTTCGATGACAAACGTCTCATCCTTGGAACTTGTTCCTTTTTTTGTGTGGTAGCACGATGCTAAATTACCTCATAAATCTTAGAATATACGGATGAAGTTAAACATACTTTGAGGAGCTACTTTGCGTGACACCTTCCTTTTTTTTTGCTAAACCTATGTATATAATATATGCAAGTTCTGTGGGGGCGAAGTTTAACATAGCGTTCACTTGGTTTCTTATAACGAGGTATCTCCGGCTTTAAGATAGGGCAATTTACATTACAACGCTTAGGAACAACTAATAAGGAAACCATTTGATTTATTTATTTAACCAAATAAATATAAGTTATAACAAAAATAGGAACAAAGAAACTATATTTGACTACACATCTAATAGATATCTTTGGCACTTTAAACAATGTTTAACATTTCAATTCGTGTACACATAATTAACGTAAAATATTTCTCTAATGCGCAATAATTTACAGTAAGCTTTTTTTTTTGTAAATATGTTTAAATGTATGTACATATTTTAAGCAATTAAATCAGTTCTCTAACATTTAGATTTTTGTTATCATAAGCAATGGTAATGCACACTTTTTTGCAACAGAATTTGTTATAACATTTAGTTCTTGCTTTAAGTTTTAGCAGAAGTGGAGTAAAGATTGTCCACATACATATATATATGATAATATATAATATAACCATCCACTCTATGATATGTATATGTCGCAGGTAGTTATTTTAGGAAAATAGCTTTTCCAAACATTCTCTGTCTGAGACAATTAGTATGCTAGTAATTCCTATTTAAACGGTATTTTTCTAAGAAAATGATATTTGAAAGAAACGATTTTCGGCTAACAATATTCAGCTTAGAAAGCTACATTACAAGGTACAACTGCAACTACTTTCATTAGCTCGAAGACCTCACTTCCTCCTAATTGAATTTACTTCAGAGGAAGTGCATCAGAAAAATCAAAAATGATATGACATCTGGTCATGAGAAGCTACTTGATTTTACAGTAGGTGAGTGTGCTTCTATTTTTTGTGTACCGTTCGCTAGAATCTTCAATTTAATTATTTCCACTGGTACTTTCCCTAACATGTGGAAAATTACTAAAGTTATTTCTGTCTTTAAAAAAGCAACGCATCTGACTTACATAAAAATAGCATTTTAGCGTATATTTACACTTTAAACAATGTAAGTTTAAATATCAATTACAAATGTAATGCAGAATAGCAAACTGTTTATTAAGCTTTATGGATTAAATTAAAGAAATTCAAACAAAATTTTCAAATAAAGAAATAGAATGATTAATTATGGTAAAGGACATTCTTCCAGTGCTCAGCCACAAAAAATAAGTAGTCGACCGTTCGCCCCCCCTGCAAATTAATTGCAATTTTGGCATACAAAAATTAAATTAATTATCTTTTCATAATGTTTCCCCAGAAATTCTATGCATTTTAAACGATACCACGAAGGGCACCTGTCACAGCTAAAATTCTATAAGTCATTATCTTCCGTATCAGTTATCATCTCTTCTTCACAATTTACACATCTTATTTTATCTTTGGTTGAAACTGTAGCGTTCTCCTTATGACACCTTCCCCTTTTTGAGGAAGTGCTTTTTAAAACTTTTTCTGCTTTCCTTTTACTAATCTCTTTTTCTCTCTTTTCTTTGGCCTCCTGTCTTCTTAATTTATTTATTAAAATGTTAATATTCTTTCTTTCTTTCTTTCTTTCTCCTCTTCTTTGTACCTTTCAAACTCTCTTCATTCTTCCGAAGATATTGGGCCGGTTCTATTAATACATCTAGTAGATGAAGTTCTTTGATTTGCTTGGGGTATAGTTAAATATTTGTTTAAAGCAAGTGATACTTTCCTGATACTACAATGACATCTGATAAAATTAATACTTTCTTAGGATCATTCGTTATTAACATGGGCTTGTCATTTTCAACAGATATACTCATAGGCCTTTTCTCATCATATAGTAGTAATTTATTTTAATATAAGTATTTATTGAATTAACTGCAGCATCATTCTATTGTATAGGATTCAATTGCTTTTATATCTTTATTATCATTATTGTCATATAGCTCATCTTGATCCATAAATGTTCTAATTACGATTTCATTTCCAGTTGGTTCATAATTTGAAAATTCCACACCATCACAGTTTTCAGAGAGCAAGTTATTTCCCAATGTAATATCACCTATGATTGGTAAATTTAAATTAGAATTGTTATTAATTACTACTCTGGTATCAATATTAGAAAATAGTTAGAGTTGAGGTTCGTACTTTCATCTTCGACTTCAAACAATTTTTTACTTCTTGTTAAATCTACATTTTTTATTTCAGCATTTTTTTTTAATTACTGCATCTACATCGATTCCAGTTTTAAAATTTTTTTTTAGATAGTGTAATTCATCAATGGCAATATTTAAATGTCTTTTCTTCAATGCTTATTCCTGGAGAGCCAGGGTTATCATTTTTTTTGTCTTTGCTGTGCAAATTTTCAATTGTATTTTGAACACATTTTGTGTAGTCTAACGTGTTTGGGTTGAATGGATACAAGCCACATTTTCGAAAACAGTTTTTAATGGTATTTGGTAAAGTTTCTTTTCCAAAACCTGCTCAAGCAGTGGACGAAATTTTGATTTTGTTAAGACGCTGTTAACATTTTCTGGTTCTGGATTCTGGAAAGATCTTCCTATAGAATGAGAGAGGACGCCTATTAACCAACATGATGAAAAGCGGCTTTTAATTTCGGGGCAATAAGACAAAACTAGAAGTCGGCCATTTCCTTCGAAGTACGTTTGAAAGTGGCCCACTACTAGTAAAATCACTAATACTGATAACTAACGCCATGCTTCTCATATACAAAAACAACCGAGTTATTAACAGTATTATTTTTATCTAAATATGGTAAATTTGCTCAAAATCTAGTAGTCGACCAGGGGAGGCTGACTATATTTAAGATAAAAACTGCAGAAAGGCTGACTACTGGAGCATGGTTGACTACTGGATATTTTACCCTAACCCTAGACCGATTAGCATCTTATCTAACTTTGGCAAAGTGTTTGAGGGCGTTATATGCAACCACCTTTCCTTCATGATTAAGCCATATCTTTTCTGTTAAGCAACATGGGACGTGATGCCATAGATTCTCGTCAACAAATTGATGTCTTATATACAGACTTTTCCAAGGTATTTGGCACCCTTAAGCATAAAATTCTACTTCTTAGGTTCTTGAAACAGGGGGAGGTTTTAATATGTAGGGTAGTTCTGCACTCCTCGACCAAAATCCCTCACTTCGACACATATATAAAAAATTATTTAAATATGCCCAAGACTTGTTTAGGTAAATACTGTTATATTACGCCTCGTTGAATGACATTTACCCAAGCATTGAGTAATAAAATAGGAGGTAATTATATTTGCCAATAAACAATGAACAAAACACATAACCTCAAATAGTGTAAACTTCTCAGCTGAGTGTTGTTTGCTGGAAAACATTTGTGTCAAATATTATTTACCTAGGCAAATAACATCTAAATAGAAATGACCAAGATAAACTATTTACCCAGGGAATAGCTATTTTCCTAAATTAACTATTTACCTGCGGCATATACTGTGGCTCCCAAGTTGGATGACACACTAAAAATATGCGGAAAACCGAACATCAGAATTAATGTCTCTGCAAGTTATTCAATGTGAACATATCTGAAATATTTTCACAATTGCTACGTTGGCGCTTCTACCGAAATCAGATAACAAGTTTTTTTAATTTAACCGGAACACCCTGTATCTTTTTTCATTATTAGATTACTAATTAAATTTTGTGTTACAACCTTCTCATATAGGTACTTCCCTATACCTACCTTAAGATAAAAATTAATTTTAATATTTTTTTTAAAAATCCTATTCCTACAGAAGTATGGATATCTTTGCTATTTATAATAACTAAATTCTCTAAACATAGACAAGCTTTTAGCTAACTTGAAGTGATATTCAATTTAACTAAAATATACAGCGCGTTTAACAAGTTGGGTATGTGGGAAAAATACTTTTAAGCACGGCAGCAATAAAAGCACCTAAACATTTTGCCATAAATTTAAAAAATCCTGCAAGTCAGCTACCAACGTAAAGTTACTAGCACAATTGTGTTAACATGTAACACAATAAGCGTTGAAACTAATTTAAGTTAACCTACGGAGTAGGCTGTCGTATTTTCTAATAAAATTTCAGCTCAGCAACAATAACGTAACAATGCAATTTATTAAATTGCCACCATCAACAGTATTCTAAATACCTTTTTAATTAACAAATAACTAATTAATCCTATTTTTTTTTCTTTCTTTCACAATTTAAATTTGAATTTCGACCAATATGTAACAGTTTACTTTTGGATAGATAGAATCATGTTTTAAGTTAGAAAAAAGCTATACATATACATATTTAAAATTCATAAATTTCGGTAATTCATTCCGTACGCTACCACCACAGAACACCAAGACGATTAATTATAAATAACTATCACGTGATATTCACTCAAAATGTTGCTATATATCAATCCCTTTAGTTATATTCTAACGCCCGTATTTTTTTCAATAACTGAAACAGTTCAAAGAATTTTATAACACAGCTTTCTATTTTATAAGTCAGAAAAAAAAAATCTGGTGTTCTTTGAACTATTTCGTCAAAGGTTCGGGCAATTTAAAAACACAGAATCATTGTTTTTTTTTTTTAGAATGTCTATCTTCATTAAGCTGGTCGAGAAAGCATATTAGACATGTAAAATGCTTATTAATTGGTTCTAATAGATGTCATTTCAACTGTTAACATAACTTCAATTTACAATCACAATAAAATGTAATAATCATTTTGTATTTCCGTTGGGTCAAAATTACTGTATATTAAGATTACAATCTATACTGAGACAAGTACTCTCCACAAATTGGAAATTCACCAATTGTAAGTTTGTTTACTGCAAAGCAGCAGAATGTTGTTACAAACCTATTTCTTCGTTATAGCTGTTCACCAAAGTAATTACAAATGCACTTTTGTAATCATGACAACGCTTTCAAACTTTGATAAATTTGCTTTTCAAAAATTTATAGTGTTGGCACCTGTGCGATTTTGAGTTATAGGTATTATTTTATCCTTTTACTCATTATTTATGGGCAATGTGATAAAAAACATCACCAGGAGAAGATGAAGGAGATTTAATGAAATCTTTTCAAATTTACAGCTAATAAACACTAAAATGTTTTCAATACCACAAATAAATTTTAACAATTTTGGGTGATTTTTGAAAGTACCTTGAGTTTTTCCGAATCCCATCAAAAACGTTTTAGTATATTTTGAAGTACTTTCCCAATCATCAATACATTACAAGAAATTTTTAAGTATGCTAAAGTTCAGGGATTAATTCCCAGAGATTTTGAAAAAGGGATAGAATTTTGTGAGCAATGGTTGGTTCACATTCAAGACGATCCCAATTACTTAAGTAAACTTCTACATGTATATGGACTGATAAAGCCAAATTTTCAATATACGGACAATATTATCGAAAAAACGACACTCTTGGGAAAAGAAAATCCTTATTTTTTTTTTAGGGAAGCTCAATTTCAACAAAAATTTAGTTTTAATTTGTTTTGTCCGCTGAGGGATAATAACCCACGATATTTCATATATAACCAGTGTTTAAACTCCGAAAAATACTTTTTGAGAAGCGTAGTAGAAGACTTATTTCTTGATAATTGATCGGATAATAGCTGGTACCAACTTGATAAACTGCCAGTACAGTTAACAAGAAAGTGTTACAACATCTGCAACAACTTTTTCAAGATATGGTGGCCAGGACGCTTTTGCCTTAGAATTGGTGGCCAAGGTCGGACTGACACCTTTTGATTTTTATATTTGCTTCCTACTATTAAGGAAAGGGTTTATCGAATACCAGCAAACATCCTGGGATCAGCATTTGCAAATTTGGGTCGAGATGAAATTGGAGCCAACAGTTCCATCTCGAATTTTGGAATGTTTGGAAGTGAACGGCTAACAATTTGGGAAATTTTTAAAAATTTTCCTAAAAAATATTGAAAACAATTCTTATCTTGAAAACGCTTTAAGATAGGTACAGGGAAGCATATTAAAACGTTGTACAAAATGTAATAAGGAATCTAATAATGAAAAAATAAAAATACAGGATGTTCTGCTTAAATTAAAAAAGCTGTTACCACTTAGTTTTGGTAAAAGCGGTAATGTTGCATTTGTGAAAATATCTTTCCAATGTAGTCCACATTAAATAACTTTTGCAGATACAAAATTTCAATTAATTTTGATGCTTGGTTCTTCGTATACTTATAGCATAGATCTACCTTGAGACACCCGGTATATATGTATATTATTTGATAAAATATAGTTTGTATTGATATTTCATAATAATCCATATTAGAAAAATGAATGTTTACTTAAATTTTAGAGATATGTTATTTCGACGGTTTTTGTTGTTTATTTGCCTCATTAAATAGATTTATCATTTCTCATTATTACATATAGAATATATGATATGAATAGTATCTGTAATAACTTCAAATTTAAAACCTAGTAAAAAAAGAAAATAATGTTATAATTGAGCGAAAACATGTTTCGTTTGAGAAGCGCAAAATATTGACAATAATCCTGCACAGTCTTATGTATGTATATATTTAAATATTTAATATTCACATATGTATATGCTAAGTGACATAGAAAATAAATCACCTAAAAAATCCAGTTAAAAGATGAATCCCCTTGAATCACTGGGTGACGGGTGTTCTCTATGTCGCTTAGTATAATTTTTTTTATTTATTTAAATTTTCTCAATATCGATGAAAACTAGTCACATCCTTTTTCTTTCGCGTTTGTACAGATATATATCATTTTAACATTTTTCATTTAAATCCCATTGGTTATTTTATGTCACATTTCATTGATTTGCTTTTTAAAACAAGCTGTAAAATATAAAAAAATACACATTATTTTTTGTTTATCCATCTAGTTTTTATTTTTTTATTTTTTTTTTTTTGTATTTTCTGTTGAGCGACATATTCTATTTAAGGATTTTAATTTATAAAACGAGGTCCACTAAAAAGGATATGAACTGTTAATACCGTTAATTCCGGTGCCCATCGCTTGGATATGCTAATAGATCCTGAAACAAAAAAAAAACATTTTATATTAAACAATTTATGATAATCAGGGCCAACCAAAACATATTTTTTAATGGTAAAGTGGCAAACAAAATATAAATATAATGTTGATATTTTTTATATGATTTTTTAAAAGTCGCTACATAGTAATTATAGCAAGTTACTATAAACCGCAAAAAAATCGTTATCGTACAAGCGTGCATTAAAGCAAAATAAACATCTCCCTGTATTTACCGAATTTAGGGAAAACCTCCATTGGCGGTAACTACTATACCTAACAATATTATTCAGAATATACGTATGCAGGTAAATTTATTTAATATTGTATATTCTAATGCTATAAGGTAGCACACACCCCGGATAAGAAAAATATTTTTTATTAAAAATAATACTCTATTTAAATTATTAAAATTTAATTTTACTCACTCAAATGTATGCCCTGGCAAATGCCAGATAGCATATGGGGTGAGAATTTCTGACTACAGTCTAGAGGACGCGCTAGCATTAGCAAAATTATGAATAGACAGATACCCCCTTTAAGTTAACAGTACCACCCCGGACGCTGTAGGAAAATGTCGTTCAAATGTCCTCTACTCCAATATTTATATTTAAAGCACTTAGTTTCAGTGAAATCGTGTGCACGAGGCTCTTGTACATAAGTTACGTGCGATTTTGTACGATAAAGAAAACATTTAAGTGCAAACAAATGATTCAAATGTAGAGCAGCGAGAAAATAACGTAAATAAGAAAGTAAATATCTCAGGTAAGTCAAATGAGTTCGCATATTAAAAAACAACTACGTTCTGTGTTAGTAATTCCAAGTTTTGCAATATAAATTTAACACAGGAAATAAATACATTTAAAATTAACTTTCAAACTTCCCGCGATTTCGACACATTCATCGTGTGTAATGTTTAAAAGACGGGTAAGTCAGTATGTGCAACATCTGCTGGTAAAAGCTACTGGGTATTCGGTTCGTGCCGTAAATCATACTAACAAGTAAAATTAGTACTAATATATTTTGAATTTTATAAAACAAATTACTATGTTTAATCAATAATCCTAAATTATTAACTGTACAATGAGTGTGCAGCCTTGCATACACGTGAATTTTGGACACAACCGAATATTCCAGCAATTTTCCCTGTCTTTTTGTTGAGATATCAATGAGCTTGGATTACAAATACATATAATGGCATTATTAAACTAAATTTAAGTAAAATAGATATAAATACACTGTAAAAAAATGAATATGTTCTTTCGAACTGAAGTCGATCCAACTTTGATCTGTCAAAATCTGTTGTAAATACATAATATTCAAATTCTAATGTTTGATTTTGATGTGTAGGTATTTCACTATTGATCATCTTGCCTCCTGAAGGGACAATTCTA
This sequence comes from Protaetia brevitarsis, assembly GCA_004143645.1. NCBI lineage: Eukaryota > Metazoa > Arthropoda > Insecta > Coleoptera > Scarabaeidae > Protaetia > Protaetia brevitarsis. The sequence continues at coordinate 11,513 of RXPK01002222.1, read as the reverse complement.
AAGGGAAATGCCTTCAAGAAACTTGCCAAATGAAGAGGCCTTCTACGTCATCTGGATCATCTGATTGTTTACTGCGGCATTTTGTATCCTTTTTTTATTATTTTAAAATAGATAAAAGTAAAGCTAAGTAATGACGATACAATTAAATAATATCGATTCTTCAAAACCACTACAATACACAAGAGAAACAATCGGAAGACAACGTCTACTGGTGATAGACACTTCTAAAATTATTTCTAGTAACGCATCGGACTCCACACAGATACTTACTGTACTACGATAACTGACGTTTATGCATATGTAATATATATGTATGTACAAAAAACCCTGACTCGTTTTACGTCACTGCGTATTGAAAATAATGGTCGTATAAAATATAAAATGCTTCTACCTTACACATGATATTTATATATGTTTTAGGAATATTTGGGGCCACAAGTACCTACCTGTTATTAATGTAAAAAATTGGGAGTAAATATATAAATAGAGTAACAACTAAACGATGGAAAATACAGATCTATTGCAATTATTAAAAAAAAAAAAACTTCAACGCAAAACGTGTTTTTAATTTAAATTGGGCAAAATACCGGCATACACAATAAATAAAGAAAGTGTAACCATTTAGTTATTATAAGTTTAAAAAGCTTTCCTTTGGATTATCTTTAATTTCTTTTGAAATTAAATCAAAATCATTTTGGGGACCTTGATCCTTAATGATATGGAATATTATTTTGATAATTTCAGTATAGCAACTCAGACAGAAGAGAAACATGATAAACTATTACAGTTAATTGCTGATACTGCAAAAATACAATGTAAAATTTAATTTCGACAAATTATAATATAAACAAAGTGAAACCAGTTAACCAAAGTTAAACCAGATGTATGTATGTATGAAGTAGAAGGGTGGTGTTACACTGCGACCTAAAAGATCTATTGTGTCCCCTATTCTTGCTGCTTTACAGCTGGCCTTCCAGTCCTATTCTTTTAGAAAGTGTAGGATTCAGAAGGCCCCAGTCTAGGTAAGTCTCCTCTTCGATTTCACATGCACCCAGGTAACAATGCCCTCGGGTTGCACAGTGCTACGCAGTTTGAGAGGAGGTGGATGGATGTTTCATCCTGTTCCCCACAAAATCTACATTCAGAATCTTTTTCCAATCCAAGCTTACTCAGGTGTCCTTTCAGTCTACAATGGCCTGAAAGTATTCCTGTTAATATGTGAACATTGTTCTTGCTCAGGTTGATGCATTCTGTAAACCTCTTCTGGTTATAAGTTCCCAGAAGAATTTTACTTTGCCTCATTCCCTGGAGATTTGCCCAATAACTGGATTTTCTCTGCTCCATTTTTATTTTTAGTTTCTTCAGTATTGTACTGCTACTTAACCCGCAGAAGGGTTCAGACCCTACAAAAGGCATTCCAGCCCCTTTTTTTGCGAGGTTATCCGTTATTTCGTTTCCTTCCACTCCTGTGTGACTTGGAACCCACAGGAGGGTTACTTTATTTCTTTTGCCTAGCTCATTTAGTTTCCCTGGGCATTCCCAGACCATCTTGGAGCTGATTTCATATGAGCTCAGCGCCGTGATGGCTGCTTGACTATCAGACATGATGATAATCTCCTGCTTCCGATAATTCCTATCCATATTGAACTGAACACATCTTCCAATAACGTGTATTTCCGCCTGAAATATACTTGGGTATTTTCCCAAGCTTTCGAAATATGTAGTTCTAGGCCCATATATTCCTATTCCAGTTCCTTCTGCTGTTTTGGAGCCATCAGTATACCATTTGATGGCATTTCTATTCAAGTTCAAGATGGTGTTATGATCCCACTCGCTCCTGTTACTTAGCTTTGTGGTGAATTCCTTCACAAAGCTAAATTTTTTTAACATATCATCCCGGGGCATATTCCAGGTTTGATCACCGTCAGCAGATTGAGGCCTATGCCTAATCATTCCTTCCTTGACCATTCTTAGTGCGGTTCTTTTCGCCACACCCTCTACTACAATGTGGAGGGGGGCAAGATCCAATACTACTTCAATAGCTGCTGTTGGGCAGGTTCTCATAGCCCCCGTTATGCATACACATGCTAATCTTTGCACTTTCGGGAGGTTAATTCTCGCGGTGGCCAGATTAGTTCTTTTGCTCCATGCTACTGATGCATAGGTGATGATCGGTCTCACTATCGCTGTATACATCCAAAGCAGTATTTTTGGGTTGAATAACAAATAGCTCAGGTATCATGAAGAAGCTGCCAGATATACGGAATGTTTGTTAAATTGACATAAGATTTTATTACTTAACAATAATTTTTATTTATTTAGGAAAATAAATATTATTATATTTAAAATAAGTAAAAGCTATTGTATAATAGATTTCGTATTTGATGTAACTTAATATCGAGTGCTTTAGAATTAAAAGTTTATTTAATTCAGTTTTAAAACAATTAATAAAACAAAAAAAAAACATTATTTGATCTAAATACATTTTGTTTTTGTTCCATATTTAAATATAACATGCAATGGTTCTCAATGTAGTTATTAATTTATTGATTTCACCATTTTTTTCTCAGTGTATTATAAATACGAATACTCCAAAAATTCCAGTGTAAAATGTTCGTTTTAAACTAAAATTTGCGCCTGAGAGCTAAGTTTTTCTATAATTGTCATGTCACATCTAAAATTAGGGTACGAATTATCGGTAATTAAATTGAATTAAAATTTCCCGGCAGGGACCAGATTAAAAGCTGATGTATTACTAATGATATTCCGTAGCAAGCGATAGTTTAATGCAACATCCGGATCACACGGCCTTGAATGTTAATAAATCAATTCTAGATTATTTATATTTAAATGACTTGCCTCGGTTACATTCAAATGCACTTCGGAGATCTACTTGACCTCAACCTAAAAGGCGGGGATGGAGTTTTAAAATCTTCTCTTAATACGTCTAAGTAAACCACTTTCCAAGTAAAAATTTCTGGATAGCTTTAATTATCTCCCCTTCTTTGTATATATTTAACAAAATGGAATTAACACGATTCCTTCCCTTTTTCGGGTAGCCCTTTCATTTTAATCTTACTTAGACAATTGCTTCCCTCTCTGCGGCCTTTTCCTTTGTTAATTTATTTTACGCATATTAACGAAAATCAAATACGATATATCGTCATTACATTTCCTTTTTGAATTCGCTGCCGGCCGTGTATTTTCTAGCTTTGTGAGAGCGCATTTTCCCGGCCATTTTAGGTGTACGGCCACGTAAGCTTACTATTTCATGTAAATGACAAAATTATCCTACAATATCAGGTGCAACGCATTTATCCTAGTTAATATATCGCAAAGGTTATAATATTCACAAAATGAATACTAAATATTTTCACGATTCGGTTCGTAGCTTTTGTATTCAGTGCTTCGCCCTTTCATGTATATGCATGTTTAGATAAATGTTTAATACAGGCTCGGATGAGGGAAATGAATGGGGTCATATTCTATTTCGCGCAGATATACAGTGTGAATGTCTGATGTTTAGCGAAATTAGATGAAAAATGGCAAGTTAGATTAGATTTATTTTACATCCAGTAAATACATAAAGGCACAATGAAGAAGTTGTATTGGATGCAAGACAAAGAGTATAAAATAACCCTGTTCTGATAGTACTGATAATTTGGAAGTCACCCAATTACAAAACATGATAATCACAAATTCTTTTTACGCGCATAAACGCATATAACATAAATATATTAGAGTACAACTAAGTAGAGGAGAAAAATCAATCGTAGATTATGTATTAGTACAGAAAGAAGAAAGAAAAATAAAGTAGTCACAATAGCTAATTGCGATTAGGTAACCGAATAGTTGCTGATCACATCATATATAGGTTATTTATATACCATGTGATTCAAAATGATTGTCGTAAGAAAAAAAACTGTTTTCCGGAAAAATTTATCTATACTTATTACCAATTTAATGAGCGAAGTTAGCTACATACAAATTTCATACATTAAATGAATTTTCTTGACATTTAGCGACATTGGCGTGCGTGTTGTAGTATCTTTCGATTATTTATCTTATAATTTTTTTTCAAATCGTTTATATTTACATCTAATATCACCAACAATAGTACTTCTGAATACTGTAAGAAAATAAGGGAATTTATCTGTGGTAATAGCTCAACAAACAGGTAAAAAATCAGTATTAACATTAAGTGAAATAGTTTATTACATTTTATAATTTTATAGGCTTATCATACACTTCAGCGCAATGAGCTGTCAAAAGAAAGTTACATTTTCATCCCTATAAAGTTTCTACGGTACAGGAATTATTACCATTAGATCACGATAGGCGATTGGAATATTTGTCATTGGTTTAATAATAATTTAAGGGGCGATCCATGCTAAACAAATCATTTTTCTCGGATGAAGCCTGGTTTTATCTAACAGACTATATCAATTTACAAAACTATTGTATCTGGTCTGCAGAAAATCCACACGAATTTCGAGAAACGCAATTGCATCCCGTAAAAGTTGGAGTTTGGTTAGCTATGTCCAGGCAACGAATAATAGGGCCAATTTTCTTCGAGGAAACTGTAACAGCCCAACGTTACCAACAGATGTTGGAATTGTTTATTGCAGAGTTACAAGAAAATGAGCTTGAAGCAGGTTATTTTCAGCACGATAATGCTCCAGCACATACTGCTCGACAAACCTGCCAATATCTTCAACAGTTTTTTGCTGACAGGTTCGTTAGAGCACAAAGATGGCCACCAAGATCGTCTGATCTAACCCCATTAGATTACTTCATGTTCGGCTATTTAAAAAATAGGATCTATAGAAACCGCATGCATACCATAGAAGAACTGAGAGATGCAGTTTTGTCACTTAATAATTATACGAATTGTATGTTATAATTTAAAGTAATAAATAAATTTAGTTAAACACCAGTTAGTACTGAATTGTAAAATCATAATTTAGTATCTGGTCTGCAGAAAATCCACACGAATTTCGAGAAACGCAATTGCATCCCGTAAAAGTTGGAGTTGGTTAGTTATTCCATCGCAACGAATAATAGGACCCAATTTCTTCGAGGAAACTGTAACAGCCCAACGTTACCAACAGATGTTGGAATTGTTTATTGCAGTTACAAGAAAATGAGCTTGAAGCAGGTTATTTTCAGCACGATAATGCTCCAGCTCAAAAAAACAGGATCTATAGAAACCGCATGCATACCATAGAAGAACTGAGAGATGCAGTTTTGTCACTTAATAATTATACTAATTGTATGTTATAATTTAAAGTAATAAATAAATTTAGTTAAACACCAGTTAGTACTGAATTATAAAATTGTAATTTAGTATAGTTAAATTAATTACATTTCATTTTTACAAGCAGAAACACCAATCCATAGTCGTTTATATAATTCGAGTTCAAATATAGGTTACGTTTTCCTTATTTATGACAGATCCGTTTACTTTCTTATGTTCCAACACTGACTTAGTTCAAACCTTCATTACAAACACGCGGCATATACCTACACCCTGTTACTATCTATAGGAGCGGAATTGACAATCATTTTGAATCTCTGTGTCTATTAATAGGCACACGATGTTTGTTTCGAATTGAAGAATCCATTTTAGCAAAAAAGCATTCGAAAAATATGTTTAGAACAAAAGCTGACAGTAATATGGAACGCTGGAGCAGAATGAACGTTTTACGATTTTATTTATTTTGTAATCTCCTTAAGTTTTTATAGGACCGTTTTGGTTGACCTATTTTATATAACATTATAAATTGATTCAGTATCATGTCTTGTAGAAAATAACTCCTGCACCAAGCAGCGCAATTGTCGTAAACCATTTTGCAACGTAACCCTTAAATTAAGTGTTTAATTTAGAATGACGAACGACGTATTCAGACTTAAGGAGGTGGATGTTACGTCTTGTATGTGTACATGAAAATTGAATTTGATGTCGCATCTAAGGTTTCATAATCTAATGGTAATTACTAATTAGCCAGACAAACAAACCGGATTATACCAAGGAGATATTTCGGTATAAATTGAACTATTAATTATTTTAAGAACTGCTAATATACATACATATATACCTACCATTCTAGGTAACGGAGCGTAATGGGTATAGTGTTTAGGGCGCCATCTAGGTAAATGGGGACGGAGATATTACCTTGAGATCTTTATCAAGGGATGTAAGCAGTCGATTTGGCATTTAGTGCCTCTAATACATCATATTAAGATTTAAATAGTGCGTTGGAATACATTAATCTATACTTTATGTAATATTTTAGTTAATTGAATATTGCTTCTTTTATTAACCTTTTCTATAATATATTTCCAATCAAAAAAGTTTTTAATTTATTTTTGAATTTCACTTGTGGAAGCGCTTTAGATGATTATAGATTTTAATGTACTGGAACAATGTCGTTTTTTGTAATTTACTTAAATGAGTGGATGGACGTAATAAATAGTCATTCAGAATTCCCCTTGAGTTTTGACTATGGACGTTTTCATATTTAAAAAAAAATTATTAAGTATATAATTAATCTTGGTGAACAAGGCACATTCTAATATATACATTGATGGCAAGGTAAGTATATTTAAGGTTTTAAACATTTGGTTACAAGACTCCCGGCGTTTTATATTAAAGGGTGTACTGAGAACAGGTAAGTTTGTTTATTATATTGTTATTGTATTTAACATTAATGTCTGGATGAACTTTTATTAAATTGCATAAAGGCTCTGCTCCGATAAGCCATTGAAAAGTGCCCCTAAAGCTATCGGGCTGAAATTAAAGCCAATGAGTACAACTGTCACACATACTGTAAATACCAAAAATTAGCTCAATCGATGTCACCCCATTCGAGATATTAGCATAAGGGTGGAAACATTCAATATTTTTTTTCTCAGGAATTACTTAAGCTATCACGTTCAAAAAAATTATGTAAGTAAACACTGATTATGGACATTCTTTAAAAAATCAAGAACTAATTCCCTCCACTCAGTTCAAAGTTATTATTATTTTCCCCTTTTTAGGGGTGGTTTTTTTGAGTTTGGTTCAAGGTGCCAACTTGGCTTTTTGTTATATTAGACCGTGTGCATTTAGTTTTATTATATGTTTTTTTCAGTTTTTTTCTGTGTGGTAGAACATGCAAATAAAAAATAAAATCTCTTTGAATGATTTTTAGTACGAGCAATTTGTTATTGGTTATTTTAGGGTTAAACTAATTATTCATCGATTAATTTCAGGATTATTTGTATAAATATTTCAGCCCTATTAGTTATAAAAGCACCGAAATATACAAAAGCATAATGTAACAATAAAATAATATTTAATTCCGCACACGCTGTTCGAAGTTATTTTCTCCTTTTGGGGGATATCTTTTGAAGTAGGATTTAACAATTCGACTTGATTTTTTGTTACCTATAAATCTATGCGTTTTGGTACAATATATATGTTATTATATGTTATAACATATTAACATAAATCAATCAAATCTCTGTTAGATATTTATTGTTCTAGTAACAACATAATTTTATCCACATTTGTTATTGCAACAAGCTATGTATTTATAGTTGTTATGATTTTCTTAATGTTGAACAGAACCGCTATTCGTATTTTACTTTTGTTCTTACTGCCAAATAGATATATACATTTATTATACATATTTCTTTAATCAATGTTCTGAGACGTGCATAATTTGTTTTAATATGACAGTTATTTGATTGTGAGAGTTTGGAGCCTGTTGTTTAATGTAATTTATTTATGTAGAATAAACAGCAGTGCTGTAGAAAGTAAGTTAAAATATGTTCTCACATAAGTGTATTAATCGCGGTGGTTTACTAATAAAAATATCTGGAAGAAAAAAACTTAAACAAATAAATAAACGATGAAGATGATAGAAATACTTATTTGGAGCTATTCATTCTTCACAGAAGAATCAGTGAAGGTTGCAAATCAAGAGTATACTTCTCAGTTCATATGACATCACTTGTAAAGAATTTATTAGGAAGAAAGTATATAGTAAACCCTAATGCAGGCATTACTATACAGCAAAAAGTCAAGTTGGAACCTTAAATTCAAAAAACCACCTCCAAAGAGAACTTTGAACTTCGTGTACGGAACTAAATGTTATTTTATATTGATTATGAATAAATATATATTAATAACAAATGTAACAACAGATAATATATTATATAATAATATATTACTTATTATTATTTATTCTTACAGATTTTTTTTTATAGCTCAGTGCTTTCATAACTACTAGGGCTGAAATGTACATACAACATATAAATAATCCTAAAACCGCTCTATGATTTTCCTGTTTTATTTGCATGTTCTACCACACATAGAAAGAACTTAAAAAAATATATAATGAACCCAAATACATACATTACTGTATAACAAAAAATCAGATTTACACATTAAACTCAACTCAAAAAAAAACCGCCCTACAAAAAGGGAAAATAACAATAACTTTCAACTGCGTGTACGGAAATAAATATTATTTTGTTGTTATAATTTTCTTTTTTATATTTCGATACTTTTATAACTACTAGGGCTGAAACATACATACAGATAATCCTGAAATTGATGGATGAACAATTGTTTTAACCCTAAAATAACCAATAACAAATTGCTCGTACTAAAATCATTCAAAGAGATTTTATTTTTTATTTGCATGTTCTACCACACAGAAAAAACTGAAAAAAATATATAATAAAACTAAATGCACACGGTCTAATATAACAAAAAGCCAAGTTGGCACCTTGAACCAAACTCAAAAAAACAACCCCTAAAAAGGAAAATAATAATAACTTTGAACTGAGTGGAGGGAATTAGTTCTTGATTTTTTATAGAATGTCCATAATCAGTGTTTACTTACATAATTTTTTTGAACATGATAGCTTAAGTAATTCCTGAGAAAAAAAATATTGAATTTTTCCACCCTTATGCTAATATCTCGAATGGGGTGACATCGATTGAGCTAATTTTTGGTATTTACAGTATGTGTGACAGTGGTACTCATTGGCTTTAATTTCAGCCCGATAGCTTTAGGGGCACTTTTCAATGGCTTATCGGAGCATAGCCTTTAGTTTTCTCAATATTTAGCTCTAAGTTGTGATATGAAAACCAATCTTCCAATGTTTTTAAACTGTTCTCTAATGTTTCAGCTAGCTCTTCATTGGTTTTGGCACAAGTTATCATACTTGTGTCATCAGCAAACATTATCATAAGCTCTGGGACTATATCTGATAGATCATTGACGTATAATAGAAACAACAGCGGTGCTAGAATTGAGCCCTGTGGCACAACCATCTCTCCCTCAGGTTGCACCCTATCATAAAAGTTCGCAATCTGGCTGAGAGTTAACTTACTGACTCTGGATTCGTCCAATCGATGGATCCCAAAGTGCGTCTGCCTCTTCCCGTCCACAGCCGGACAGTTGACAAAAAGGTGAGCAGGAGTTTCCTCCACACTCCCACACTTCCTGCACAGGGGAGAGCTCACTAACCCCATGCGGTACCTGTGTTTATTTACTACGCAGATTCCGGTGAGTAATCTCAATTTGTCTCTGCTCATAAAGACTGCCATACGGAGTCTTTCCTCATTCGGTTAAAGCCCTAGGGATTACAATGTTAGCGCCGGCGAGTCCATTCCAAAAGGAGCAGTGCCTAGCAGCAAGCTGGGACCTGACAAACGTTTTGATGCTGCCATATGTCGGTTCTGGACCTACAAACGGCAGCTCACTGGCGCCCTTTGCTAACGTGTCAGCTATTTCATTGCCTCTAATCCCAGAGTATCCTGGCCCTATCTCAATGTAACATTTAGATGTTCCACCAGCTGTTTAAGTTTTCTGTGGCACCCCAGTACAACCTCAGAGTCAAATCTGACAGCCCGCAAAGCATTAAGGGCAGCTTGGCTGTCGGAGATGATTTCTACCCTTCCATTCTAGCGTCGGTAGTTTGAGATTCCCTCAGCACAAATCTGGATGGCAATAATTTCAGCGTGGAAAATGGTAGGGGAGGCCCCTAGGCTAATAGCTACGCTGTGCCATAGAAATGGCGCAAATGATCGCTAGACACCTTATTATTTTTATCCTGTAAGTGGCTATAACTAGGATTTCAACTAATTTGTGGCAAATACTGGTGAATAGATTTTTTTGAACACAAAGTTTGTTTGTCCGACATGCAATGGTTGCTACATCTGTATTAGCTATACATAAATTATTCTCAATGCACGACAATAGCACTTCTAGAAAGTGTATGGACTAGAATCGTTTAGAAATAATTTTTAAAGTAGGAATTCTTAAAGTGGGTTATAATCCCAACCCATGAAATAAAAATTGTAAAGCGGTAGCAAAATATCCTAAAAGTTGCTAACGTTAGACGTTTTTAAAATCAAATAATTTAAGATGAATAGGACAATTTGAACCGCGCAGTTATTTATTAAACCAAGATGTTCGCTTTCCTTTCCGCAAACTTGAACATGCAAGCTTGAAAATTACTACCAATTCAACCTGTTGAGAAATTAACTGTGCCTTTTTCCAAAGCGGATTATTTTTTCGAGAAAAGGCCAGAGCGCGCGGAATTCAACGTTATAAACCTACACTAATATTTCAGCGAAGTTGTACTAGAGGACCGTCATAATCGGGGCGACCCTTAGCACCCACCGTAAGGTCACCAGATCGATAAAAACTATCCTGCAGGTATATTTCTACATTTGATTAAATTGTTAAATGTGATTTTGGGCGATCTTATTCAAGATGAAGCAGTTTTAGAATCGTCCGCATCGCAAAATCATAACGTTGAGCTGAGAAATCAATCAATAATGAGACATTGGAGATTTAAAATAATTGATGATAATTACAATTGCTAATCGTTGAGTTTAACGAATAACGACAGGGCCTTAAGCTTGTTAAGTCACGATTGACAGATACCCAAGCCATTCACTTTGCGTAATTAATCATCATGTATTTATTATTGTATATAATTGGAATAATGTCATTAAATAATGATGTCTGGCATTAACATGGAGTTTATAAATAATAATTAATAATAATAAAAAAATATCTAATCAAATGCAGATCAATACAAAAAAATGCATGTTAACAATGTAGTTCACAACGAGGAAGGACTCAAACTCATAAATTCGTCAATGAGTGAATGCTTGGGCAGCAATACAGCCTTCAAAAGCTACTGGACGATTAGTTTGTGGATATATTGGCTTAATAAAAAACGAATTAATTCACGTAGCAAGACGTTTCAACAAAATATGTGTCCTTTTCAATTGCTAAAATTGTTTGCAATTAAGTTTTTTATTAAATAATTGTTGGTTATTTTATAAGTTACTTATGTTGTTCCATTTAGCATTGAGGACGCCTTTGATAACACATCAACGCCCTCGATCAACCGACCTTTAAAATGACCGGAGACAGTAGACACACGACCAGCAGATGGGTTGAATGCATGTAAAGAAGCAGAGTGCCCAAATGCTAGCTAAG
>RXPK01002221.1:0-65952 GCA_004143645.1 Protaetia brevitarsis | reverse complement strand
TTTTTAAATTCGATAAAATAAATACAGCATATGTCGTTTCGTGCTTATTGTAATTGTATGTAACTGTATGTAAATAGTTCTACTAGAGAGTTGCATAAGCGGTACATGTCCACCATTGAAACTTTTTTCTATCTCTCTCCGTTTAAAAGTTGTTTTGGATAAACAAAATATGGACCAAATTTCAAAGTTAAATCCACACCTCAAACCCGTAAGAGTTGGAGCTCCGCAGCATAAAAAGTCCTTAAGTGACACTCCATGGGATCTACAATGTGACAAAGTTTCATAAGAATTACGATTTACAGTTCGCCATCTTCCTTGTTAGGTGACTGTTTTTATTGTAAAATTTTTATCGCCTTGTGGCTTGAAATAAAACAGTTTTCTGAAAATCATCAAAGGATAGAATATATTCTTAAAATTACTAACACAATCATCCATTGAATATTTGCAATGTATTTATAAACATCCTGTGTAACCTAACCTAATTAAGATCTCATGAACTTCCTGGACGTTAAATCAATGTTGCCTGCAGATTTATTAACTTTTGCCAAAAATAACTCGCATTATTTTAGCTAGAATATCCTATATATTCATGGAATCCTGTAGATATCCGTAATCATGTAATATTGCCCTTGTATTACTAAATTTCTTCTCTGAGTCTATGTAAATCAACTAAGTTAATCGATTCCTTTAATTAACGCGCTTTTTTTTTTACAATGTTCAATTTGTTAAAATAACTGTTAAAAAAAAAAATTGGTAGCGCTTTTCAATATCTAACGTAGGAGCAATATCCTTTTATATAACAGAACTTTCTTCTCTATTTTCCACACCATCATAGTAATATATGTAACCGTAAAAGCTGTCTATGTAGACATCAAGGTTTAATTTGCAGGAGCAACCGCTCTTACTGCAAGAATTGTTAGAAGAGGAACAGCGTGAACAAGAGAAACAACTGCAGACTCAATCGCTATCAGGAGGTCAAAATACTCCTGAAGCACCTTCATCCGCGGCTCCGACTGCCTTACTGAGCGATCACGAGTTCGAACGATTGAAAGCTGACGTTCTCAGTTCAGGACCGTTGACTCTAGGTTCAGCAACGACATCAGCAACTCCAGGTACTTACTTTTTTTTTCTCTTCAAGAATCCACCTTTAATTTTTTAATCGATTTATTAACTTTTTTTTTTTATAGCGCAAAACGTTCTGCCTACAACAATCACGACTAGCAATCAAGCGGTACGCTCCGCTTTCCAGAATCAAATCTCGAATCAAAGCGCTCCGGGACAGAATCAACAGTGGCAGACTCCTCAAACGCCCACTGATAATTCCCCGAGAGTACCTACCTTCAACGCGAATTTTTTGGCCGCCCCGCCTCTGCCACCCGAGCACATTGTCAGCGAGCAGGATAAACAGACGCAGATCGCTTATGAGCACTGGTTGAATCAACAGAACGTCGTCTTGGGGCAACAGTTGAAGTTCTACGAGGGCGAGAGTGCAGAAACTGAGGAAGATACGGAAGGTAAGGTCGAGAAAAGTATTTTAGATGGGTGGGGGAAATGGTGTAAGCTGCTTTTTACAAATTTGTGTAAGAACAAATGTGTTTCTGATCGTAAATTTTGATACCGAACTGCAAAATTCGGTGTTTCTGTAGGAACTGTACAAGGTTTAGTCATGTATTGTGTGGCATTTTCACCTACTACTAGAGATGACACTACCTACTACACCAGTTCCGACTCGGGCTCTAAACCTGGTGCAAGAAATCAGGTTCATAGGTCTACTGGTCCACTTTCCTCTTCTCTTTTTTATTGCACTGGTACTACAATGCAGAAATAAATGTAGCATAGTGGAAAGACTCCTATATTCGAATATTCCTAATTTAGTCGGTCGTTCTCTGAGAACGTGCCTCTTGAAGAGAGTTATTTTGTAAGTTGGTCACTTTACCCGATAACATTTTATTTATAGAATGTGCAATACACGCTTCAAGACAAGGTTTTCTTTTGTTTCTTTCCTCTGTGTATTTTTAAAATTTTTTTTTTTTTTATTTTCATTTTCACATTTGTTTTTCGAATGTTACACGCCTTTTTATTATTTCTTTATTTTTTAACTTTAACAGTTTTTAACGTTCTTCCATTTTTACTTTTACATTTATTTTTTTAAACTATTCTAATCTTTTTTTCGTTTTTTTTCCTTTTTTACATTTTTTTTGATTATTTTTCCATTTGTTTTTTTTTATAATTTTTCGAATCACTTTTCGAATTATGTTAATTTTTTTCAAAAAAAGCGTATATACAGTACACAAAAACTTTTTACCTTTTTTATCTTTTTCTCCATTTTCTCATTTTGAAAAAAAAAACCGTTTTATCTCTTTTATACAGTCGTATATTTTTCCATTTTTTAATAAAACTATTTCGATTTTTTAATTTCTGAAGATTTTTTTTTAATTCCCCCTTTTTTAAATATTTTGTTGATTATTTTTAACATTCTTCCATGTTTTAACAACTCCACTCAATGTAAGTTTTGCTGATTAGTTTTTCTAGTTCTTATATCGATCTTGGTTAAGAAATATCTATGCAAAAACACATAATACATATCATTATAGAAACTCGATATTGAATTATCTCAGTAACCTATTAAACTAGTTTATTATGTTTACTTTGTACAGCGTTTTATAATTGATAGAAAATGCCAATTTAACTTTTCGTTCAAGAACATATACTTTTCATTATGAATCAATTATTTATATTAGTAGTAGATCATTATTAGTTACGAAAATATATACAATACCTTAGGTGTATATATTGTTATGGTGTGAGCGTTTGATATTATTTAAGTGTAAGTTTTACTTATATATATTTTAAAAATAATTTAATCTAACAAGAAAAGGATATAAAATGTAGCAGCAGACAGCCAGACGATGTCCAGGTTATGTAGGAAATCTGCATTTGGCAAGTCCTTCAAGGCATTTTCCTTCAGAATGTTCCCTTCAGGAAGTAGAAATGATCAGAAGTGAAATACCTACACATCGAAACTGATTAGAATTTGAATAGTATATTTTTATAACAGATATTGACAGATTAAAGTTGAATCTAAGTTCAGTTCGAATGAACAATTTTTTTTACAGTGTACTTATTTTACGTATATTTAGTCTAATAATGGTTTTATATGTGCTTGCAATCCAAATGCATTGATATGTCAACAAAGAGACAGGAGAAATTGCTGGAATTCGGTTTCGTCGAAATTTCACGTGTATGCAAGGTTGCATATTTTTTTTAAAGACACCTACGTTTATCTTATAATGAATGTAAGGTGATTCCAGAATTTTGCAATAATTATTTATTTTAATTCTGTGTAAACATTCCATAGTTCATTTGGTCACATAGGCATTTTCATATCCTATATTCTCTTCACTTCGGTGACTTTTTGAGGCAGTTTGTCCCCCCTGTCGAAGGACAATCGCTATCGAAGTCTGTTAGAGAATTCCAATGCAAAAGGGTTCACTAGCTAACCTCTGTGAGAGACGGATGTATCTTGATTAATTTTGTAAAACTTAACGGCTATTTTGATAAAGTCCAATTTACTCCAAATTCCAACCTAAAAAAATGATGGTTAATTGTTAAACAAAGTTTATCCCATTAATTTTATCCACAATTTACCTACCACCTTTTATCCAACGACGATTTTTCTGAGATATGTTCGTGTCGTGAACCATTCTCCGTGATTAGAAGTACGAAATACAAGCCTGTCCCTAACCCTAAAATAAACGTATTTTAATCCTAATCTAAATTTTATTGTACTTATAAGAAATTTCATTTTAATAGGTTCGACAAAGTTTGGCGTTAGGAATTTTGTATAACTGCTGAAGCATTTTTCTTACCTACGCGGGTAGAAAAATTATATAATTGTAAGTTCTCATTGTAATAGTTGATATGTATTTCCTGCACGAACCGAAATTCAGTAATTTTACCATCAATGTTGAACGTCCCGAAGGCGCTGGCATTATGAATTTTATTTTAACCATATTAATTTTTCTATGATGAATTTATATTGCAAAAAGTGGAATTACTGACCAAAGACATATTTGTAATTTGTTAAGCGACCTCATTTAACTTACCTGAGATTATAATATCCTTATTTATGTTGCTTTTACACGATTCCACATGTCGAACTTTTTTATTAAATAAAATCAACTTTATCTGCACTTAAATGTTTTCTTATCGTACGAACAAAATCGATTGGATTGAGTAACTTGGATACAAGAGTCTCGTGCGTACGATATCTTGGAAACTGGGGGGCATTGTAAACCTGCAAATTGGAATAGAACAGCACTTTTGGCGACGGTCTCCCATAGCATCTTCCTCACGTACTGGAGTAAATATAAGGGGGTAACTTAGCTATTCGTAGTTTTTTTAATGCCAGCGCGTCCTCTAGCCTGTTTCAATTGGAAATCTCATTCTGGCATGCCATCTGGCATTGAGGAGGCCACCACTGATGATATAAATATTATAAATGTAATTGAATATTTTCAATCTATTATCCGTGCATGACAAGTTTTCAATGACTGAAAGTGATCAGCCATGTATATTATTTATTAATGCCTGAATGACAGATACCTCTATTTTCTATTTATAGCTACAAATAAAATTACAGACCAACAACGAATACGATTACCTGTAACCCAAGAACCTAATTTTTCGAATAGAACAAATACGATTATTATCTACGAATGACAAATTTATCAATTTTCTGTAAAACGACGAAGTGCGAACAATGAGTAATGGATGGCACTGGCAGTACCGTTCAGGAAAAAGCTTATCTAATAAAAACCACGGTTAAGAACATAACAATTTTACAGAGTGCTTATTGCGTATTGTTTAGATACATACTAGTTAGTCAACCTTATGGACAAAATAGTTAACGGATTTTTTAACATTTTAGATAAAAGCGATAGATGGCAGCAGGCCGTTGATGTCCGTCTCGATTTAAATATAAACTTTATAGTTAGACTACTACATACAAGATGGCTCTCTTACGTGTCGGTAAAATATTATTTAATTGCAATAGTTACCTCGTAAGTTGAAGCAGATTGTAGTGTAGGCCCGGAAAGGAGAGGGTGGGTAGGCGATGACGCTGTGATGACGCGCCACGCGATAATTCTCGTGTTTACATTGAAATGTTTGTTTTATTAGGAAGAATAAATATTTAGTTTGATAATATATAATCGTTATTTTTTTACCATTTTACTTTACTTTTTTTTTAGTTTCTAATTTAATCTTATGCTCTATATATGTGTGTAGTTCTAAGTTTTGTGTTATATTTATATAATATTTTTTTTTTGATTTACTTATGTTTACTATTGCATAATAGTAGAAATTCGTTTTTTTATAAAAATAATATGTAGTTTGGGAGTACAAATCGCCATTTATATTACATATATGCACCACGTTACTTATTAGGTTTGTTTGTTTGTCTGATCTAAGCAGATCCATGGAATTTTACGCGTTTGTTTGTATTTTAGACCATGACTTGTGCGTGTTTGTTTGTTTAGAGCAAGCAAATCCCGATCACAAAGAGGTTCCTCTTACTGCTCGCGATCCGACGTCCGAGCAATTACGAGCAATCTGTGCAACATAACCTAATCGCACTAACATCGTGTTGTAAACTGTCGTTTGTAAATGTAATCCGATTTATACCTGCATCAAATATGCATGATATGAATAATATAATGATACCAATGTGATTGATGTAAAGAACGATCATTATTTTAAAACTTCACTTGATAGGTACGTAAATACTAGTATATGATGCATTTTTATTGTAGTCTACATTCATTAGTTTGAAAAATTACTTTTACTTTTCCTATACATAATAGCTGTGACAATTTGAGAATAGTAAACAGTAAAATTAAGGTTATATTTGCAATCGAGCGCGTTTGTTTGTACCATGTTTAAATCCAACTCTGAGACGCTCTCAAGTTACTCTGACGACGTCAGTAGATACTGCTCCAAGCACACAAATAAACAAAGCTATTAAAAACAGCATACATGATGACACGTTCGCGCTCTTTCTCTTGATTGGCTGAAAAGTTACGATGTAACCTTGTATATACAGATGTTACCCCCAAAGGTTACCTCGTAACTTTTCAGCCGCTCAAGAGAAAGAGCGCGAATGCGTCATCATGCATGGTGTTTTTAATAAGTAAAGTGGTGCATATATACAAAAATAAATGGCGATTTGTACCCCCAAACTACATATTCATTCATTATATAAAAAACGAATTTCTATTATTATGTAATAGTAAACATAAGTAAATCAAATAAAAAATGTTTTGTGAATATAAGAAAACTATATATGTAGAGCACCTATACATTAAATTAGAACTAAGAAAAAGTAAAATAAAATGGTACATACATGTAAAAAAAAATAACGATTTATAGTAGGCTACATTTTAAATTTCAAATTTCCCGCCTTTACAGCAGTTGAAGTTAGCGATAGTACCGCTATATACGGGAGAAGCGAAGATAGCAATAGGAGAGAGGAAGAGAAGCAGGTTTTTGTATATACGTTCGAACGAAAACCCCGCGTTTTATTAAAATTTTAAATATAAAAAGGCCATCGAACTACAGATCATATATTATCAAACTAAATACTTATTCTTCTTAATAAAACAAACATTTTCTGATTATTATATAATCATAAACATAAGTAAATTAAGTTAACAAAACAACTTATTAATTTAAAAACTAAGAAAATAAAAATTGAGAAGTAGATTTATGTCTTTTTTTTTCTCGGCAAATTTTCGTCCTTTTAGATTTAACTTTTCTCTTTTCAGTGATTTTTGTTTTAATTTAATATTTTTTATTCTTAAAAGAAAAAACCTCAATTTAGACAATTGTTCAATTAATGTTTTGTCAACAAGAACGTGCCTTGCAATATACTTTCAATTTCTTTATATTTATAACAGAATACCTCAGATTGCAATATACTTTCAATTTCTTTATATTTATAACAGAATA
This sequence comes from Protaetia brevitarsis, assembly GCA_004143645.1. Lineage (NCBI taxonomy): Eukaryota > Metazoa > Arthropoda > Insecta > Coleoptera > Scarabaeidae > Protaetia > Protaetia brevitarsis. The sequence continues at coordinate 58,944 of RXPK01002221.1, read as the reverse complement.
CTTCAGAATTCTAATCTTCTAATGCAAACAAACACGAGAATTTATCGCGAGGTGCGTTCATCACAGTGTCACATGCATCCACCCTCCCTTTCCCCAGCCACACAATTCGCAAATGCTAGTAAATCACCGACACGGATTCCGTCGTTTCCGCAGATGGATAAAACATAGAAATCTGTCTCTCACTCTGACCGAGATACCTGTTATATTTATCACGTTTTCAAATCAATCTACATTCACCGACAGAGTGCACCACTTCCCTGGGCAATACTTTATTTTTCCGAAAATGCATTACGTTGACTAACTAGATATATTTAAACAATGGTATTATAGTTCAATTCCAATGCACAAAAATAGTTCTTAAAGAGAATTTAAAAGCGCCAGTCGAATTTGTACCGTCTTTTTTTTCATTTTCGAAGAAGCATTAGGCTTTGATCGTCCGTTTAATAATTTACCTTTCTTTTTAATTTAGTCGCTAAACAGCAAACAGAGGCAACTGCGGAAGTGCGGGAACCAATTAACCGAAACTGACGCCTCAGAATTGCAGAGGATATCCACGGAGCAATCGATATTGCAGAAGCATCTAGAATCCAGCCGGAAACAAAGCAGACAGCACGGGCATGCTGATACAGGTACCTATTTTAATGGCTTAGGCACTGCTATTTGTAGGGTGTGCACATGGTATTTAAATAAATAAAGAAGGCGTGTCTCGAGGATGACGGTATTATATCGATCGATAATAACCCATACGCATATGGCAGCTGTCCTATATCTCTTTTATGTAATTCTTCTATTTCACTTTATTGGTCTATATGAAGGAATATCGGAACAAGCAGCAGACGAAACAGAGACCGGGTCCGGGTCAAAGTCCCCTCTTGACGCAATCGCCTCTGGGACCGCCCGCATCTTCGCCGATCCATCCTGCCAACACACCGCAATCGCCCATGATGTCTCCCACCGCTTCGCCGATGACCGCAACACAGTTCCCGATGCACAGCCGGCGCCGATGGTTTCTCACTCTCCGGGACCGGGATCAGTCTCCAGTGTATTGCAGAGTCCCGGCAATCCCACAGCTAGCGGGATGTCGCCTATGCAACCCTCGCCCAGGATCGGAACGCCGCATTCGCAAAGCGAAGGCAGTCCTGGTCCGGTGCAGAGTCCGTCACAGGTAATTTACGAGACCCTTCAATTGAGTTCTGTTTTAAATTGTAAAAGACCAAAGGAATGGTACTCAATTTCAAATAGATTTAATTTAGATTTACGTGTTTCGACTCAGCTGGGTCATCTTCAGAGCCATGTTAAAAAATAACAGCCTTATTCATAAAAATATACTAAAAGCGGTCTATTAACCCTTTCATTGCGGGTAAAATTTTGATAGTCGTGCTTTCTAAACTTGTGTATGCTATTTTTTTACATATTTTTTCTTTTCATAATGACTTTCACCACAAAATAAGTTTTATTTTAATAGTCTTTATTTAAAATAAAAAGTTTTTATAATTTGGTATGATATAAGGCCGGTTTTACATTATACTTAATTTAGTATGAAATTTTGTATAAAATTTTATTTTGAATTTATAAAGAAATTTACCTGCATGTCATACATAAAAAAATTACATCTGAAAATTGGTACAAAATATTTGAATATGTCTGTTTGATATTTAAAGTAAAAATTTAGTATGAAAAAAGTTATGAAAAGGATTAATATTACCGTAAAATGGCTGACCAAGAAGAATTGTTGTTGTGTCTATTATCTTTGAGTGCTACTGTCGGCGCTCCCGTAAAATATGGTGTAAAAATTCGTTAAGTAGGCGACATGAAGGAAGGGGAATTTTAAATTTACTAAATTGCGAATTAAGAACTGATGATCCTTTGTCTTACCGAAATTTTCTGAGATTATGCGAAGGGCAAACTGACTATTTACTTGCCTTAATAGAAAATGACATAAAAAGCAAAATACATTTTGCAGAATGTCCATACCTGCTAGAAGCAAGTAAGTAAACATGCATGAAAGTAAAAATATAACAAAAAGATTACATTTTACACTTTCAGAGTAGGGATTACACTACGCTTCTTGGCAACTGGCGAAACATATCGTTCATTAATGTATAGTACACGTGTACATGAGAGTACTATTTCTAAATTTATTAATTAGATCGATCTTGATAGCACCATAAACACTTACATTCGCGCGACAAATACCGACATAACCTATTGTACTTACCCAATGTCAAATACAATTCACACACTGCGCACGCGCATTTTGTTTGTAATGTTTATAGGAAAATAGAACAGGTTCTAAATATTTAGTACAAAATTTCGTGCGAAATTTAGAAACAAATTTTTGTGTATGACACTCTTTCATATATTTAATAGCAAATTTATATCAAAATTTCATACTAAATTAAGTTTAATGTAAAACGGGCCTAATATAATAAATTGAAAATATTCCCAACACCATCATAAAAGGCAAATAAATGAAATTTAATAATTTTTGACAGTGTGATACCTTTCAAAACAATTTAGAATACACAGCGGAACATTACAAGGCGTACAGCAAAATGAAGTTTCTTTTCGTATTTTTTTTTGAACCAACTACGCAACGCCTATATTTGTGTTTCTGCGTTGTGTTGTCTGTTGGCAGTTGTGAAGGAAAGTGCCTTGCAGTGAGTCTGAGCGGAGAATCTCCATCTATGCCCCTTTTGCTTGTAGTGCGTGGTGTGTCTTTATGGTATTTTTCAACAAGTTCTTTTACTAACTTTAGTTGAAAGTCTGCTACTGATACGTTTTCACCAGTCTTCATTTTGTATAACGCATGCGCATTCAAAAGCGTCATATCCACTATGTGAAAAAATACTTTTTTGTACCATTTGATGGTTTTTCTGACGGACTCAATGGAACTTTGCAGCATGTCTGTGCGATCTACAGCACCCATATTTGCATTGTAATCTGTGATGCATTTTGGCTTGTATATAATTTCTCCAGTAATTCGATCTTGTTTGTTAGTTGGGACCATCTCTGGCGCATTACAGGTTGACAGCATCCTAACTTCCCGTTTGTCCTGCCATTTTAGGGCCAACAGGTTTTCAGTTGAATAATATATAATTTCGGCTTTTTTAATTTTTTTTTTTTTTTTCATATCTGGCATATATTTTCTATTTTGCTTTACTGTGCCGCAAGCATTTGTTTGTCTGCAATGTAGAATGTTGTAGAGCACAGGACTTGTATACCAATTATCGGTATATAACGTGTGACCTGAATCCAAATATGGCTGCGTCAATGTTAGAACGATATTTCCAGATATGCCAGCTTCTTGCTCAACTTCCTGAACGTCACTTTCCTTGCCACAGTAAATGATGAAGTCTAAAATATATCCAGTTTCACAATCACACAGGACAAAAAATTTAATTCCAAATCTATGTCTTTTTGAAGGAATGTATTGCTTGAAGAAAGGCCTTCCTTTGAAGAGCATGAGACTCTCATCAATACATAAGTTTTGAAAAGGATAAAATGTGTCGGAGTATGCCTTTTTGACATGGTTCAATAACATTCTGATTTTTTATTATATTTTGACATTTGTGTGGAGTAGTAATTATACATACTTAATTATACATATCACTTTAACATCAATTACTTATATAACATATATAATTAACAAAAAAAAAACACAGCGAGAGAGAGAGAGAGAGAGAGAGAAGATAATTATTTCTTTAAAATGCTTATTCCATTGGTGATAATACACTGTTTAATATGACTCAATATAGTGTAGGATTTGCCTTTGCAATATTTTAATTTTGGACTTTTTTTTTTCAAAACAATAAGTGCAGGTGATAGTTGAACGATGATAATCTATGTGTATCGTGTTGACTTTATACCAAATTAATATTACCCCTCACGATAAAAATTCTCATTTCATAAATTAGGTATTGTTTTCTCCTATTTCTAAATGTGTAGTTCAATTTTAAATGAATATACGTGTACATACCAAATCAGTGTTGTGTAACATTTAGGTATTTATTATTTTTAGGTGTAGTTTTATTTATCATGATCAGTTAATAATAAAATATATGATAATATATCTATATATATATGTAAGCGTTTAATAGTCATGTAAATATTTAAAAAAACTTTGTACATTTAAACCTATTATATCATATGTTAATATGCTGTTAATATACATTGAAACTTTTTCGAATAGCTCGTTGCAGATAACCTCAGTGAAATATTTTCTGCCTTTAAGAACATAATTTGTAACAACATGGTCTATGAACCGTCGATACCCTAATTCTTCAACATGCCGAAAAGGCAAATCACATAAAACCAGCATTTCTGCGATTAAAAAGTCAATTTTTACCGACTTAGTGTCTGTATTGTCCCATATCTTAACTTTTTCTACATAATCTTTCAAATGTGCTTTACGCAAATGAAACATAACACAAAAATAGTATGCTTCAATTATTCATTATATTATAATGTATGAAATACAAGATCCGTATCCGCGGATCGAGGGTTTTAACAATCCGACACATCACTAATAAAAATACAGGATGTCTCGTCCTCAAAACGTATTCCAATCGGTCGAGATTACCCGATTCGCTCTAATAAACAAGCACATTTATATTTTACGATTGCCATCGCCATTTTCTCGCAGATATGTCTTCCACCTCCAATGCCGAGAATGACGTCGCCTCAACACAGACGCGTCGTCACTAGTCCCATAGGTTACGCGGCGGAACTGCGACCGGGAACTCCCCAAGCGTTGGGTCAGTTGCGTTTCGCCAGACCTCAATTAGATGCCGCTTCGGTAGCGGTGGCCAATGCGCTCCAGCAGAGAGCCAGACTACAATCACCCACGCCCAATTTGCAGCAGAAGCCGTGCACGCCCTCGCCTCTTAATAGTCCACCTCACCAACAGATGTCCATCAACCAGCAGATGTTGCAACGTCATCTGCAGCAACAGGCTCTGCTGCAACAGCAGCAGCAGCAGCAACAACAACAGCAGCAGCAACAGGTCGGGGAAAATCAGGGCGACTGCGCCCTCACTCAGAGAACGCTTCAGTTGATACAGCAGAGGCAATTGGCGTTGAGGCAACAGCAATTGGTTCAGCAGCAGCAACAGGTGCAGGGCGGAGGACCGGGATCGAATCAGCCGCAACCTTTGACGCCCCAGCAGCATCAGCTGATGGTGCAACAACAGCAGCAGTTGGCGAAACAGCAACAGCAGCAAATCGCCCACATACAGGTAGTATGTAACGCTTTTTTTTTTAAAGTAAAATCTGTAAAATAGGGTAAAATATATCGTAAAATTTTGAAGATACTAACTACCGTTTGAAATTTTTATTTTTAAGTTTTTTTAACGAAACTATTTTTACTTTAGTTACCGAGAGTTTGTAAGATTCTCAACTTCTTGTACCTACAGCTCGTTTCAATAATGTGAAGGCTATATGTCGTTACCCGGACAATATTAGTATATGAACTTTATTATATATGTAATTGAATAAAGCTTCGAATTAGTAAATAGTATCAGATAATAAAATATAAAACTAATGACATATTTTTTGAAAAAAAAGAATCATATTTAATGATGATAACTGTAATAATTAAGAGGAATAAAAATTCCTCTTAATTATTACAGTTATTAGTAAAAATATATTAAAAGTATTTTTTGTTTTGTAATTTTTTGATTTTATACTGATGTATAATTTGCGCGTTTATTTAGTGATATCGCGTTTATATATTAAAATGACTTGAAAATTAATGGAAAATTCATTGGATTTATCTAAAAATAATTATAATCCATGGTTTTTGACTATGTGTGAGTAAATTAATAGCAAGGTAAATGAAAGTAAATGGTCCAATTTCTCACAAATTCTTTTATTGACGACAACCGGTTTCATCCAATACGGAACATCTTCAGGTCAGAATTAAAAACAGTTTAAAAATAAGTCACATAATGAAATAATAAAAATTGAACAAAATTGTATAAGACTTGTTAACACACATTGTAAAACGACAAACTACACTTTAAAATAAAAGATAGAAGATAAATTGTATTTGAATAAACGGACGCAGCAAAACAGTTTTTATTGGACACCTGTATATAATTATGTCGCTAATAAATGAACTTACTAAATGAATTTTTAAAATGAAAAAGGAAATTAAATTAGCTAGCTCAACGGATAAAAATTTAAAAGGGCGCAAAAGAACAATTAACCTCAGAGTTACACTCGCGAATTAAAACTTGAATCTAACCAGGAAAAGTAAATTGTGAGTAAATGAAATCTGACTTTCTTAAATACCCCAAAAATTGAAAAGGCTTAATTAAAAATGAAAGAACAGAATTTTTAACCCAACGAAGATAATTAACAATCAAAATTTATTATACAAAAAGGGTTAATTACAATTTGTGCAGAAAAAAAACCGTGAACTAAGGGTTGTGCCCTAAATTAAAACTGCACTAGATTCTAAATTACAGTAGGACAATGCTATTTCCTATGCAAAGCAAAAGATTAGTTTGTTCAGGAAGATAATCCTAATATAATCCTAATTATACCAATTCAATCCACGTGGTTTCAGATTAAAATAAAAAAAATTCGTGAACAAACACTAGAAATTTACAAAAAAAAGAAAACTAAATGCAAGAACAATGCTTCTACTCACCCAACCGAGGTAATAGATAATTAAAAACGAAACAGCAAAATAGAAAAACGGAAAAATGAACTCTTTAAACTATAATGAGAAAAATTAAACTGAAATAATATCTTCCCGAACAAAAATAATAAATGATCTTATATCTATAATGTGCACACATCAAAATGAAATACAAAATGGCAGCAAAGATTTAAAAAATACATCTACTCACGTTAAAGTCGACCAAGGAACTGCCTGACAAAACTCTACAACTGCGTACAACGCAAACGCACAAAATCTAGTAGAATAGGCGCTAACAACATGAGCAAACAAAAGACATCTTAATGAAATGAATTAATAATTTAAAAAAACTTAACACTTAATTAAATATGTATGATTTATTTAATTAATTCTTTAACTAAATTTATACAAAAATAAAAATTATATTATGAAAATTCTCTCGGTACATTGATAAATGGCTGACCGGAGTAAACGAGACAAAATCTATGCAACTAAAAATACACTCGCGAAAAACGGGGTGTCTACCACAGCAGTATGATATTTAAAACACGAATATCTGAAACAAATGCGTATACAAACTACGCCGCCTTAACCGAAAAGCGTCAATAACACCGTTATTATCACAAATAGACATACAGTTGCTTACATAAAATGATGTTATTTTTCTACGTAGAATTTAAAAATAGAATAATATATAGGGTGCTCCATTTAAAATAACGAAGTAAGTATGCGTTTTCCTACTTTTGGAATACCTTGTATAGACAAAAATATTTTTAGGTTATACAGCATTGAATTCTGTAAAACTTTTGTATAAAACACTTTTTTCTAAAATCAAAAATAGAGCTGTAATCAAAGACTTAGTCTTGGATGGTAGTACACCCTGTAAATTTGCAATAAATAAAAAAAATGCACGTCGCTAATAGTATATTAAAATACGAGTTTCATAAGGCATGATTTTGTCGCACGAGTTCAAGTTTAGAAAACGAGCCGCAGGCGAGTTTTCTAATGAACGAGTGCGACAAAAAGCCTTATGAAACGAGTCCTTTATACTATTTTTTCTATTTTGCATTATAAATTGATAATAAATATCTAATAAAAATCTCATTAAAAATGTTGAGTTTTATTTTTATATGAAGTTGGTCACATTGACATACGATTGACATTTGATGAATTCCAAATTAAAATTCGGCTATTTAAATTGTTTAAACAATATATTTCATAATATAGTCTCTGTAACTGTAAAAAATGAGTGATACTGAGACAAATTTATCTGTTACGCCACCACAACGCGTGAATTGCGGATAACGCCGTCATAAATTATTACCGAAAAAATCAAAAGCAGTATATGAAAATGCTACCATCAATTTGAACTATGGGCTTACAGAATAATGTCAAACACATATCTGAAAACATTTTATTGGCATATTTTGAATTTACAAGGTAAAATAAGAAATCTTCTACTTATGGTCTATGTTTCCATGCTTCGTTCTTGCTTTCCATTTATAAAAATACAGACATATCAAAATATATTAATATTACAAGCCTATTTGATCGATTGGCAAAATGCCTAAATTAATAGCTGATTTTCTAAAATTGCCCAATTCAGAGCTTTATACTGGACATTGCTTCAGACGTTCTAGTGCTACACACTTAGCAGACGCAGGCAGTGATTTGCTGACTATAAAACGTCATGGTGGATGGACGTCATCTGCGGTAGCTGAGGGTTACATAGGCAAACATCTATGAAAAGTAAAGTGGCTGTAGCGCACAACTTATCAGGGCCAAGTACATCTGGTCATTCTAGAGTTATATTATCGAATGATTCTCAATCACAAGAGTCTACCATTAAAGCCAATAACATAACTCAGCAAAACTTTGTTACGAAGAATTTGCCTGGCATAACAATACATGCTCAAGATACTTGTTCCGTCAGTGTAAATGTATACAGTAATTCCACGTTTCATAACAATAACAATGTAAACTAAATTTGTATAGAATTTTTGATTAAAGTATTTACAATTACATGCATTAAACGTCAATTTTGCTTTCTGTCATAATGTATTCAATACAGCCAACCTATAGAAATGAAAAAAGGCGTATCACAATGAAGCACTTTTCGATACGCAAAAGCGTGTTACAATTGCGTTTTTATGAACGCAAAATAGAAAAATTATATTAATTTACTACATTCGAAACAATCAATGGATATGTTCGGTATGAGTAAGACTTTTTGTTTGTTATTATTGCCAGGCTCAAGTAAGAATATCTCAACATAATCAACCACCTAGTAGCCCGATGCCTCCGAGTCCCCACGTCAACCAATCACAGATAATGTCGCCGCACTCGATGCACAGTCAGCCGGCTAGTCCGATGCCGCCCAGAAGTCCCATGATATCCAGTTCGCCGGTACCGAGGAGTCCCGCCGTCCACCAATCCGGCATACAGAACCAACAGCGCCGAGCAGCCCATGATGCACCAGACGCAACCAACCGCCAGTTCCCCATGCGCGCTCGCCGATGCTCGTCGGCCAGATCCAATCCCCGATGGGAATGCGACGGCCTCCGAGCACCGGCAGCAGTCCCATGGTGCCGGACAGGCCGAAGAGCGTCGAGAATCCCGGCACGCCTAGATCCGTTTACCATCAGGTGCAAGAGCACGATCACACAGGCGGCGGGAATCCGCACAATCCGGCCAATCCGATACCGTTTCCGCCCGGTTTCGGTCGATTCGGCTATTTTCGCTTAGGCCTGCGCGGAGGATCTCCCATGTGGGGGTACGGGAGGGGCGCAAAGCGTCTGCCGAACGGGGAGGGTAAAGAGGATAAAGCGAATTCGAGCGAGATACCGGCGCCTCCGCCCAAGTTCAAGAAGGAGTCGCACGTCAGTCGCGTGACGATACTAAAAAAAAGTCCCCGTTAATGTCGAACTTGCAAGGGCTGACGGGTGAATTCGCTTGGTCAGTAGCGATTATGAACGAGTTCGACGACAGCTGCTTCTACGCCCCTATTATCTCCGCCGGAGTCGGCTCTCGACTTCTTCGGGTGGTGGGGGCGCTGCGTCTTCCCGACCGTTGTCTAGGAGCGTGGGAAAGAAATTGCCGTACACCAGCGAACATCAAAACGAACAGGTACTATTTTTTTATTATTATTTACAGCAGATGTGGACAACCCATATAATCTGCGGCCCGCCGCATGCAATTTTGCAGTTCGCCGCATGTAATTTTGCAGTTCGCCGCATGTAATTTTGCGGCCGGCCGTGTATAATTTTGTGTCGTCACAATATATTTTTATTTTATGCATTACTTTTGTTTCTATGTAATTTATTGTTAGGTTTAAACATTTGTATATAATATTAGCACAATCAATGCTATATACAAATTTTTAGCATGTTTTGTGTAGTTGACAGACGACAATATGTTGTTGTAAAATAAGATGGAAGTCATCCATTCTATTATACAGGGTGTATCCGATATAGAGGTAAATATAATAATATGTAGCAGCTGTAATCATATACAATCAAAAAGTCTTAATACACAGGGGGTCTATCTGTAAGTATTAACGAGAAAAAAAATATTTTATAAATGCCGAGGGCTAGAGCCGCACCTGTGCCCAACCTAAATGCTGTCCCGAGTATACCCCCACATACCACTATCATTCAGCCATTACCACTGTTGGTGCAAAGCCACTTCAAACATTTTATTTAAATTCTTCCCGTCTCGAAAAAACGATCCTTTTCAGAACCATCGTGATTTCATATAAAGAAAATCGAAGCTTGACGCATCGGCAAAAGCGCGGGAATGCAATAGATTTTTTTCGCGCGATATAATAGTAAAAAGGGCGTGTTGCAATTTTCTGTATCTACATTTATTTCTGTGTAATTCGATTCAATTCATTTTGCGTTATATGAATTAAATAAATCCAAGAATAACTAGATTCATGTGGTACCGTTTATTAACACTAACTCTCGATTCGACAAGCAAAAGAAAAATATTTACGTTTTGTAACTACTGAATCGCATATTCATGAACTCGAACGTCTTATCAGGTATTAAAAATATTACTTTGTAGACTTACTAGAATGCTCTTAAAAAATAAGTGTTATTTTATAAAAAGAAGAATTTAAAAAGTGCCTCAGTTTTTCTTGTTTTACAAGCGGGGCGTTGCTTAACATGACGTTTGCTTGCATCATGGCCCGGATCTCAATGAATTTTTGGCTCTGATTTTACTTGTTTTTATTCTTTAATGATGAAATCCGGTTTCGGTGGGTTTGTGCTTTATATGTCGTGTAGTTAACACCCAAGCAAAATTTACTTTTTTATTTGATACACACTGTATAATCAATATTCATGTAAGTTCTTACTAGATTTAATTTTTTTTGTATTTATAACTAGCTTTTTCAATATTATAGTTATTGCATAAAGCTCGAAAAAGACATAAAATAATGTTAAAACGTCGTTAAACTAAAGAAATTGCAAGCCATAAATCCACAAATCTTTGTCGTATAATTATCATTGTATAACTGCTCATTGAACAAAAATGGCAAAATTGGCAAAATGTTACCATTTGTTCAAAATCAGGTGGAAACAATTGTTGCCCTGTGCTTACTTTGTATGAATGCATTCGTAGTTTTTGTAAGTGCCTTATGACAAGTTCTACAAACCCTACAAAATAAATGTAAGCGACATGAAAATTTAAACAAATAGAAAAAGGATAATATAAGACTATGTTCCATTCTTTCCCGGAAAATCATCCAAAATCGGTTCTGTTAATATGGTGGATCTACCTGTAGACTTCTTTTTGTAAATGCAATGTTTATCTTCAAATCTATGTCTACGGGTTTTAAATGCTCGTGATCCGTATCGAAATCAGGGAAATTTAGGATAAACTGATTGATGCAGCTTTGAAGAGAATATTTCCAAATTCCATTAACATCTTGTATATCGCTTCTGTGCCTTAAAGTAAAAGCATCGTGCTCTGGTTGAAACACCATGTTGGTAACCTAAAATTTCACAAGCAAAGATTATTACCTTGATTATAATTAAGGTATACTTCATTTATTATAACAGACGAGGTACTGCGTGAGTCAGTTTGCTTTGACGTCACGATCGTGTTGCAAATTTCCTGTTCGTCAAAACGTAAACAAACCGTTAAGTTATTTAACTGTCAAACACTTTTCCTGGCCTGCCTACTTTGTTTTTTGTTGCACCTTCGTTAGAAGAGTTCACAACAGGCAAGTCTACTTTGAATATTCCTTCTAGCTAATCACTGTATTTCAAGAAAAACTGGCCCTCACTCTACAAACATTTTCCAATCTGCGTTTAATTTGTGTTTAAAATTGTGATATAAACCTCTTGTATACATAGATGAAACAATGAATAATATTTCTCATCACTTAGTGAGGGCGATTTTCACTTAAAAATGCTCTAGAAGCATTCTGGATCATCAACACATCGACATAACATTTTGTACGACATTTCAAAGATCTCATGGTTCCTACCTTAGCAATAGCTTGGATACACAACGTGTTTACTGAAAGCTAAAGAACACTGGTGGTTTATACAAAATGTGTTTAGCTTTATTATATTATTTTTTTTCAACTTAAAATATCCTTTCTTGGCAATATTTCTTGGAATTTACGTTACCATAATTTCATTTTATTATTTTCAATTTTAACAAAATTACAAACTGATATTTTTTTTTCCAGAATCTAGTTCTGAGTACATGTTAACAGAAAAAATGCATTATTAAATTATGTCAATTCAAAACACAAACATCTATCTATTTTAGTAAAACCCTTTGATCTTCCTTTATTTTATTCTAGGATTTTTTTAGTACACTTGTTTAACAATTTCGGTTTTTTTTTTTCATTCAGGATTCTTCTGGTTAAGTTCGATTCTTGGAAATTATAGTAGTTTCAAAAGCAATTGTTCCTGACTCTAAATACCGATATAATTCTACTTTTCGCGATGATATGTGTAATGGCGGATCCTAATAATTATTACACTCATACAATTAATCGCCGTTTTTCTCGGAAACAGCAAAAACTAACAGCTAATTCTTTTAGAGATTATATATGAAACGTGTAAGGTAGCTGTAGCTATATGTTAAAAATCTTACATGAATTTTAATTTTCGTATAATGTAGCCAGTCATATAATTGTTAATAAAGATAAACTATATTTAGGTAGTAAACTATTTTTTATTTGTAGTTATGTAAACTATAAGACTACCGAACATAATAGAAGATATATATTTTAGTTTAAATAATTATTTTCGAAAATAAAAATGTTGTTAGTTTTATGAGAAATATGGAGTAGTTTCGGAATTTCTACATATGACGACTTTCAGCACTGATATTTTATATTTAACCGGCTACAAATGTTGCAAAATGCCATTTTTCATAAAGTTTCTATATTTAGCTAACGATTTTCGTTAAATGTACTATCACATTTAATACTAAATAGGGTTTTTTCCACTTTTGCACCAGTGTGCGTTGGTTGAATCTACTTCTGAAAGCCCCGTACTAAGAAAAAAATGTGGAGCAGGAATGGTATCTGAATAAAAACCTAGATAATAACTTGTTTTTTTTTTTTTAAGGTTTTGTGGTTTTTTATGTCGGTTTTGACGCCTCGTTTACAGTTTACCCCACTTGCAATGAGCTTAACATAATGCCCCACTTAGTTGCAGGTAATGGACGAGAGTCCAGAAGAAAAGCAACTATCTATCATGGATTACGACGACGACACCGTCATTTCGAGCGAGGTCTCGCTCAGCTCGGCCGCCCAACAGCCCGATTGCGAAGAAATAACCGTTATAGAATCGTTCAACCAGACCGGCTTGGAGAATTTCTCCAGCCCGCTCGAGGCGGACCAGATCAACGAGGACATCTTCCTGTTCGACCATATCGAGAGAGGAATGGAAGAGGACGAGGGCAGCTATCACATCAACGACGGAAACGTCGTTTCGTCATACAGAGTCCGACTCGGAAGACGAAGAACTGGGTTTGCAACCGGTTAAGACAAACGATCCGAACGTCTAACTTGAGCTTGATCGAAGGTGTCTCATGGCGCAGGTTATATCGGGTGACTCGCCACCTACGGACGCTGAAGAATCGCAAGTCGATTCTGGGGGAATGGAGGAGAATTTCGAGGAACCTCCGCACATTGTCATTATTGATCCTTCGGCGAAAAGTCCGGAGGAGATCTCGACCAAGGAGGATTTCGAAGAATTGATTGATGAAGGTAGGCTTTGAATCTGTATTTCGTGTTATTAAAATTAGTAGCAAATATAGTGCTTAGGTGAAAGATTAAAAAAAAAATAGCCTCTTTTTTCTTACGCGTTAAACAAGTAGTAAATGTTTGATCTTTAAATACTTCTGCGGTGTTTTAGATAACTGTTAAGATATAACTACTTTTTAAAAAGATCATGCATAGAAAGCATTTGTATATTATTACTTGTACCATTGTTTAAATATATCTAGTTAGTCAACGTAATGCATTTTCGGAAAAATAAAGTATTGCTCAGGGAAGTGGTGCCCCTATCGGTGAATGTAATTGATTTGAAAACGTGATAAATATAACAGGTATCTCGTCAGAGTGAGAGACAGATTTCTGTGTTTTTATCCATCTGCGGAACGACGGAATCCGTATCGGTGATTTACTGGCATTGGCGAATTGTGTGGCCTGGGGAAAAGAGAGGGTGGATGCATGTGACGCTGTGATGACGCACCTCGCGATAATTCTCGTGTTTGTTTACATTAGAAGATTAGAATCCTGAGGTATCTGTTATAATATAAAGAATTGAAGTATATTCAAGGCAGTTCTTGTTGACGAAACATTATTGAACAATTTTCTAAATTGAGGTTTAACCGGTGTACTACTCAGTATATGTGTGTTTGTCGATATTTGTTAATGTTTTAAAGTGTCGTTTACAATTTTAAAATGTAATTAAAAGAAATTTTGACAACGCCGTAAAGGTTAGTTAATAACTATGAAAACACCTAAATGATTAAAATAATGAAAAAGGAATAAAACAAAATTCCAAAACGTAAAAACAGTGTATAATTAATAAGAAAAAACCGGAATACCCAAAAAAAGGAAAAAATAAAAGGAAGAATAAAATATTTAAACTTAAAACAAAAATCACTGAAAAGAGAAAAGTAAAATCTAAAAGGACGAAAATTTGCCGAGAAAAAAAAACAAATCCACTTCTCAATTTTATTTCTTAGTTTTAAATTAATAAATTGTTTGTTAACTTAATTTACTTATATTATGATTATGTAATAATCAGAAAATGTTTGTTTTATTAAAAGAATAAGTTTTAGTTTGATAATTATAGTCTGTAGTTCGATGGCCTTTTTATATTTAAAATTTTAATAAACGCGGTTTTTCGTTCGAACGTATATACGAAAACCTTCTTCTCCTCCTCTCTCCTATTGCTATCTTCGCTTCTCCCGTGTATAGCGGTACTGTCGCTAACTTCAACTGGTGTAAAGGCGGGAAATTTGAAATTTAAAATGTAGCCTACTATAATCGTTATTTTTTTAGATGTATGTACCATTTTACTTTACTTTTTGACTTTTTCTTAGTTCTAATTTAATGTATAGGTACTCTATGTATATAGTTTTTCTCATATTCACAAAACATTTTTTATTTGATTTACTTATGTTTACTATTACATAGTAATAGAAATTCGTTTTTTATATAAGGAATAAATATGTAGTTTGGGAGTACAAATCGCCATTTATTTTTACATATATGCACCACTTTACTTATTAAAAACATCATACATGATGACGCATTCGCGCTCTTTCTCTTGAGCGGCTGAAAAGTTACGAGGTAACCTTTGGAGGCAACATCTGTATAGACAAGGTTACATCGTAGCTTTTCAGCAAATCCAGAGAAAGAGCGCGAACGCGTCATCATGTATGCTGTTTTTAATAGCTTCTGTTTGTTTGTGTGTTTGGAGCAGTATCTACTGACGTCATCAGAGTAACTTGAGAGCGTCTCAGAGTTGGATTTAAAGATGGTATAAACAAACGCCCTCGATTGCAATATAACCTTAATTTTATTATGTACTTATTGTCACAGCTATTATGAACAGGAAATGTAAAAATAATTTTTCAAATTAATGAATCTAGACTACAATAAAAAATGCATCATATACTAGTATTTATGTCCCTACCAAGTGAAGTTTTTAAAATATAATGATCGTTCTTTACATCAATCACATTGGTATCATTATATTATCCATATCGTGCAAATTTGATGCAGGTATAAATCGGATTACATTTACAAACGACAGTTTACAACACGGTGTTAGCACGATTAAATAGGTTATGTTGCACAAATTGCTCGTAATTGCTCGGACGTCGGATCGCGAGCAGAAAGAGGAACCTCTTTGTGATCTGGATTTGCTTGCTCTAAACAAACAAACACGCACAAATCATGCTCTAAAATACAAACAAACGCGTAAAATTCCATGGATCTGCTTAGATCAGACAAACAAACAAACCTAATAAGTAACGTTGGTGCATATATGTAAATATAAATGGCGATTTGTACTCCCAAACTACATATTTATTTTTATAATGAAAAACGAATTTCTACTATTATGCAATAGTAAACATAAGTAAATCAAATAAAAAATATTATATAAATATAACACAAAACTTAAAAGTACACATATATATATATATATATATATATATATATATAGAGCATAACATTAAATTAGAAACTAAAAAAAAAGTAAAGTAAAATGGTAAAAATAACACGATTATATATTATCAAACTAAATATTTATTCTTCCTAATAAAGCAAACATTTCAATGTAAACACGAGAATTATCGCGTGGCGCGTCATTGCCTATCCACCCTCTTCTTTCCCCGGGTCTCACCTACAATCTGCCTACAACTTACGAGGTAACTATTGCAATTAAATAATATTTTACCGACACGTAAGAGAGCAATCTTGTATGTAGTAGTCTAACTATAAAGTTTATATTTAAATCGATATGGGCACCAACGGCGTGCTGCCATCTACCGCTTTTGTCCAAAATGTTCAAAAATTCGTTAACTATTTTGTCCATAAGGTTGACTAACTAGTATGTATATAAACAATGATATTATTTGATGTTTGTTGATACAGTCGCGGACAAATGTTATAGGCACCTTTAACAAAACTAATGGGTTTCATGTTTCTTGCATTTTTTTTGTGACAGTTATTTCAACGTTTATTTAATCGTCTTTATGTTACAATAGTCTTTATAGATACCTTTCGTAAATGTATTATTTTTTTTTATATATTTTCAAGTCTTCGAGATGTCACTTTTCCCCTCCCATCTAAAAAGTATTATAGCTGTACTAAAAAACACTCTAATATGCAACAAATTAATAAGATCCCTTAAAATACACATATTTATAATGTATTACTACAAGTTTTTATTTTCTCATTTCTTACTGTGATATCGCCCAAAATTTAGGGTGCTATAAAAATTTGCCCGCGACTGTTATAATAATTCAATAAGTTTTTAGAATTCTTAACAAACTTACCTTTAATCCTTTAAAATACACCAACAGAAGGCAGTCGAAGCAAGGAGAAGATCATCAAACCACCAGGAATTATCATTCGAAACACATCAGCGAAATCACAAATAGCAGCGCCCACCAACGTGTACAGTTTTACCCCGGCCAAAGCGACCGTCGCCTCTCAATCTACGGCCGCCAACGTCATCCACGCCAACATCGTGCAGAACGTCAGGGCGAATACGATCAATATACGACCTACGACAATACACGGGCCGAAGATATCGCTGATCGCCGCCTCTTCCAGCTCCCTCCCGACGACGAAAATCAACAAGAACGTCATCCAAAGCCCCAAGATGCAGAACAACATCGCCAGCATCATCTTCCCGATAAAGAACACGACCCTGAGGAGTAACGTGATCGGTGTTCCGAAACTGGTGAATTCCGTGACGCCCGCCATCACCATAGTCAGCGGTACCACGACGCAAATAACGAACATAATCCCTAGTCATTTTACGGTGCCCGTGATTAGCGCCAGTGCCGTCAGTAAGTTGCCGAATGTGAAGGTGATCGACAAACCTTCGACTTCGCTCTCGCTGACTTCCGATCTGCGGAAAAAGATCTTCGAGGATGACTCGAAGTCGCCGGAGAGTACGGTTTGCGACGACGATAAGTTGAAACTGGAGCAACATTTGAGTAAGATCAAGGATGAGCAGTCCGGGGAGGAGGACGCCTCGTCGAAAGCTAAAGAGGTGAAAAGCGTTGAGAGTGATAAAGCGCTGGAGGAAAACAAAAACGAGGATGCGCAGAAAGAGATCATCGCGACATCTGGTGGAAGTGGAAACGTCAAAAGTCCTACTAAGAATAAAGCAGCGCCGTTGATTATTCATAATCCACCGGAACTGAAAATGACAGCGCAGGTAAGAAGGGTTTTCTTCATTTTTACCGTTTTTTTTTTTTTTTGACATTGAAGGTACCCTAACAGCCAGAAATATTACTAGATATTTTTAAAAATATATTTTTATAATATTTTTCGTGATGAGGGTTTTTGAATTATTTCATATTTTTTTCTAAATATACAGTGAAATCTCCCTGACGGAACACCAACGGGAACAACTGAGAGATTCCGTTCAGGAGGGTGTCCGCAGAAAAGAAATATGTAGTAGATACAACAAAAATCGTTTTTAACGAAAAATGGATATATTAAAGAACTGGACATTTAAATCGTATATGTATATAAATGTTTTAAAAATAAATAAGAAACTTTAAACTTAAGAAAAAAAAGTTATTTCCTTTAGATATATATAATATGTACATAGATACATAGATGTAGTATGTAATTACAAAAACTGAAATGAATAGTCACTTTGAGGACGCAAAATTCATGTATGTTATTGTCTTCTCTTTTCTTTAAAATGGCGTCTTGAAATCGTATTTCTAATTTAGAAAGAAGCTCCAAAGACTCTGTATCTCCGTGATTTTCGACAAAACTTTTGAACTGCTTGGTCAGGGTAATAGCTTTATCATAATTTGGATAGCTTCTGTTGGCACTGAACCTCATCGGACATCAGAATCTTCCGAAAGTTCTTGTATTTCAACTGGATTTGTAATTTTCTTGTCTGAATCTGGATCTTCAACATACAATCTTCATCTACGTTCAAAAATCATTAAGGTTTTCATTATCCGTCAATTTCAATAAATTCTTATTTTTGAGGATATCTGAAAGTACACTAATAAGAGGCAAATCATCTTCTAGGCCAGATATATCAGCCTCAGTTAACTGGTCTTCACTTTGCATATTTGCATGATTAAATCCTGCTTTGCGGAAGCAATTTTGAACTGTCTCTTTGGTTACTTGGTCTCAAGCGGTTTTTGCCAAATAAACTGCATCCAGTGGTGTAATTTTCTTTATTAACTGAAAAGCTGTACCAGCAGTTTCAATGTTTACTAGCAGATGTTTGAGTATTAGACTTTCGGTAATAAGTTTTAAATTCTTTATTATTTCCCTGGTCAAGTGGTTGACAAGCTGATGTACAATTAGGGGGTAAAAATAATATTTTTATATTATTTAAGCGAACGTCTTTCGGATGAGATCCGGCATTGTCTAAAAATAACAAAATGTTTCTTTTTTCTTTCGCCATTTTGCAATCTAGGTCTTGCAACCACTCTGTCATAATTTGTCCTGTCATCCAAGCTTTCTTATTGTATTTCCAAGTTACAGGCAGGTTTATTTATGTTAATGTTTTTAAAAGCTCTGGGTTTAGCTGTCTTACCAATGATTAGGAGTTTTTCTTTTTCATCCGCCATATTTGCACAATGCAAAATCGTAAACCTCTCTTTAGGATACTTACCCCCAATACATTTTTCCTTCTTTAATGTGAGCGTTTTGTCGGGTAGAGCCCTAAAATACAGGCCTGTCTCGTCGGCATTATAGATGTCTCTCGGTAAATATCCCTTAATCAAAGGACATTTTTTTTTAAAAACAATGAAACATCTTCAGCATTAACCGAAGCTCCTTCTCCCGAAATCGCTTTAAAACTTATATTGTGACGGATTCTAAATTTATTAAGCCATTTCTACAATGAATGTGTCGCCCACTGTCTCTTTCCCCCATAGACGTCAGACTAAGAATAAGAACGGTAAATCCCCGACCAACTTGGTTCCTAATTCACGCCAGGCAGAAATGCGCGACATAGGCTGCGTTTGTATCGAAAGATTAAAGTCGGTAAAGCTTCGGTTTACTCGGGGAAGTCCCAGAGAAATTGGCGCGCGGCGCGATTGAGACATGCAATAGCAATACTCTCTATAAAAAAATAAGATAAGGCGTTTCTTTTTATTTTATTTTTTGTCCGGTTAAGAGAACATTTTCGCGTGTCCGCGTCCGTTCAAGAGAATGATCGTCCAAGAAAGAGTTAATACAATGGAAATTATATGAGAGCCGGTCGGGACCATGAGAAACTGTGCATTTAAGGGAGGTGTCCGTGTAAGAGGGGTGTCCGCGAAGGGGAATTTCACTGTATTTTTAAAAATATATTTTATAAATATTTTTCGCGAGAGGTTTTTGAATATATTTTTCATATTTTTTTTTCTAAATATAGATAAAATATTCAATTAAAATATTTATTCCATATTTTAAAATTAATGTAAGCGCTATATTTTTTCTAAAATATTTGTAAAATATTATTTATATGAAAATTGAGATTTTTTTTATGCAATTTATTTAATTTGTCAAAATGAACTAAAATTGTTCTTGGTTATTTAGAATGTATAACGTCGATAACGAAAAGTTGAAACATACATAGAGTTGTCTAAAAGGCAAGAACTTGTTTTTTCACACTCACCATACAAGTTAATAATCAATAATTCTGGCATCTTTTAAGGCATACTGAAGGTTTATCAAATTAATCACTATTTTTTAATTGAAGTGTTCTAAATAAAAAACAAACGTATTTATTATCATTTTATTTGAATAAGGCAATAAAAGTGAAAAATACTCATTTTTAAGTCTAGCCTTGGCTGGTGCCAGGTACAACTCTATGGCTTTTTTCATATCTTCGGTAGTAGCGCTCTCATGGCGTATTCTTGTGTCCTCTAAAACAATGTCAATTGTATTAGATCATACCATGAATAAAACATCGTACAACATTATCAACACCTACTAATACATTTGGAGCATTTACAATATTGGAGTGGTAGCTACATTCTAATACTTACTTATTTTTACTTTATTTCATAATATTTGAAAACATTCTACGTACAAACAATAAAACAACACAACGTATTCTAACCTCTATTTGAGGTTATGACGCTTATCTACCGAGATGAATCTCTTAAGCAAATCAACTAGCAATTTATCTGGTAGATGCAGTACATATATGATGCATAAAATTCCTACAATTATATTATTAAACGATTTCTGTACATAGCGATATTGAGCATTCCAATTATCTTATAAATGCCATGACATGTTCAAAGTTTTGCTTACCTCGTAGTCACCACAAAAATTAAAACACACCCCGCAACAATTAGTTACACAGTTAACCCTAATCTGCCTTAATCGTATACTATTATAGACTATAACATGTAACGGACAACGAATGAAAACGTTATGATACGCACGTG
This sequence comes from Protaetia brevitarsis, assembly GCA_004143645.1. Lineage (NCBI taxonomy): Eukaryota > Metazoa > Arthropoda > Insecta > Coleoptera > Scarabaeidae > Protaetia > Protaetia brevitarsis. The sequence goes on along the minus strand of RXPK01002221.1, from coordinate 37,656 downwards.
CGCGTATGCATTCTATGTACCCAATCCATAGACCCATAAACAATACTAAATCATATAACACCGGCACCGTAATGAATAGAGGTGTTGTGTTGACGTTCGCAACTTACAAATATTATAAATAATATAATACGAAAAATATATTAATAGAAAAGTTACAGCGCTCATCTTAGATACTAATTAAATCATATTAGATATATATTATCTAATTTAATATTTAAACTATCATTTTAAATAGGTGGTACATACCTACTTAATATGTTATTATCTGGGGCGTAGCCACCAACTGGGAAAGAGTTTTTATTCTACAGAAACGTTTTATACGATTAATTTTCAATCTGCCTTATAGAGCCAGTTGTAGAGAAACATTTAAAACTAAAAAAATATTGACCTTTCCCTCCATTATTATTTACAAAGCATTGACATACATTAAGGAACACATACATGATTTTGAATCGTATAAGACAATACATTCGCACAACACTAGACAATTAAATGTTATGACAATTCCACAACACAAATTAACACTAACAAAAAGATCTCCGGCATTAATGAGTCAAAAAGGCTATAATAGTCTTCCGAGCGAGGTACGGTCAATTGGTTGCTCTAAACTTTTCAAACAGCGCGTAAAAGAGATGTTATTGGAGAGGGTATTCTATACCATTAGCGAATATGTAAATGAATAGACTTCGTATTTATTTTTGTATAATTATTTTTATATGTTATATTATGTTTTGTAAATGACGTCCTTATACTTTATATATTTTTGTACTTTTGTTTTGTATGACGATTCAAACCAATGTTAGATTGGCATGCTGAATAAATATATATTATTATATAGGTGATCCAAGAATCCCAAGGTCTCATAAGATCCTCCACATTAGAAGCGATGCCGTTCATGCAAGCAGTAGAGGAAGTGGACGGAATTCCAATGATTTAGACAACAAATCCGTGGTCATTTCCATACCATCACCAACCCGTCCCAAGAACAGATACTCGATCACATATCCCTGCAGCGCTGGAGAAACAGGCGACAGGGACGGGAAATACGAATATTTCGACAGCCTCCTGGAGATGATCGAGGACATGGACATGGAGGAGATGAAAAAAGAGGCCGTAGACAAACCGGAAACCAAGCCACCGGCGCCGCCGCCAATGCCCGTCAAGCAAGCCGAAAGCGAGATCATCAAAGTCACCAGTCAAGAAATAAAAGAGACCACTCAAATACCAGTTACTATCGTGACTAATACCAGAGCGGCTGTCATGCCGCAGTTGTCGCCGTTATCGCAGCCGTCCGAATTGACTTCGAATATAGCGAACGGTTCGCAGCAACTGCGCACTCTGCTGTCTTGTTCATACGACTACTGTCACCTCCTCGTCGTCGAATAACGTGGAAAGGTCGCTAAGAGCGTCGGCTATTAAGGATAAACCGACGAATTTGCCTACGAGTACCCCTCAGTTCAAGTGTCGAGGATTGCAACGCAACAGCACCAGACGACGGCTGCTAATTCGGTGGTCAGTTCCGTTATAGTTCCTAACGTCAAGCAGAAGATCGTTTCACCGAAGACGAGTCCCACAACGCCCCCTACTGTATCGGCTAGCAGTACGAATGCGATGTTGCAGACGCAAGCTCCGATTTTCTCTACATCTACACCGCCTACTACTCAAAGTAAGTTTAAATTCTATAACCTAGTCACTTCGTTCGTGGTATTACAACGTTAGATGTCAATAATGTTTTTTTTTTGTGTCTTACAACTTGCTGAGAAAGAAACAAATAGGTTGCCCAAGTTATCTAAAGTTCACTCAAGTTAAGAAAATAATTGATGGCAAACGGTGTTCGTTTCAGTCTGCGAATATTCAAATAGATTAATTAATGGCGGATAATTTGTTGCTATAGGTCCTTACTGTATGGTAGTACACTGGAAATCCCGAATATTTGTAATTATGTCATAGTTGCAGCGTCTAAAACAAATTCAGGTACACCAACCATTTAATGAGGTTATATACAGTTTTAGTGGATTTCCTTTTGTAACTGAAAGGCTTAGTTTAGTTTTTAGTCAACGTTGTGTCGCTACGTTTCATTTTTCAACTAGGGCATTTGTTGCCATAATATTTGAATTGTTTTTCTCAGTAGCGTTACTAGTCGCTTCATCTATTGGTCAATTCTCGTATTGCAGCATTGTTTTGGCAGGTCATTGCCCGTCCAACGGGATAGTACTATCTCTTTCTACTGTAGGAATTGATGATTCTTTTTGAAAATCAGAATTTAAAGTATGTTAATCATGATACCAGTGGAAAAAAATAACAAAAAAGCACAAGTGAGTACAATAAATTTAATCGGGACCATTATCTCTTAAAGTATTCACAGTAACGATTAGTATGCGAGTTTCTTCTCTATTCTAACCAATCTCTCTGATTTACTACTTCTGAATTCGTTTCCGATATGTTGTACACCAAGTACGTCAAATTTACAGACTAATTTAATTCAATCCGCTTTATACAATTGTATGCATCCTCCGATCTGTCATATTTTATCCATCGTTTCGTAACAAACTCCCTTTTCTTTGAGAACAAATAATATCTACCACAACAATGTGTTTCAACCATAGAAATGTCTTTTTCTCTAAGAGCACTGCTCAAAATGTTTAATGTGTTATGTTAGTCTGAAAAATGTATGTGAAAGAACCACTTTTGTAAACAATATTTGTATATACTCACTATTTTCGTGCATGTCATAAATTGTGTTTCCAATAGCACATTGACAATGAGTAGAATAATCAATTTTTACAACATTTATTTCGTATGCATTTTCTTTTTGGGTTAGTGGATGTAATTCCTTGTTTACTCATGGATGAGATTGTGCTTATGTTCGCAACATGAATGTTTAGAACACTCGTTACTCTCTAAAAACGAAATACTGTAAGGAATATGACATTAAAAATATATGGATTTTATACTCCTCGCACGCAAGTTAACGGGAGTAATGGCCCGTTGTTCTCGCTTTCTGCGTCGAAATACACGATTAACGAAACTATTAACTCCTTCGATTGTTTACACAATGGTTTCGGTATGGTTTAGTTGTAATAACTACTTATTTTAAATAAATATATACCAAGTATAAACGCAAATTCCCACATTTTACTGCAAACACAGAATATAACCCTTTGACAGTTGACAGCTATAACTAAATTGGTGGGAATACATTGGGAAGATGTGACAAGCATGCAATTTAAAAAGCAGTAGGCACCAACATAGTATCTTTAATTGAACATGAATGAGTTATATGTTAGTTGATTATTTTAATAATATGGTATTACATGGCCCGAATTTGCAAGTAATGATGTACCTCGTCTGTTATAGTAAATGAAGTTTATAACGTTAGATGTCAATAATTTTCTTTTTTGCTTAACTTAAATATGTGTGTGTGTGTGTTTACGTATTTTATCGGTAAATTTACAGAAAATAATAGCTCCTTAACGATTAATTTGTAATTAGCAATGGTGGGGCCATGGCTTCATGGCTCTTTAAGGGGGCCACCCCTGGGAGGTGATCAGACTAAATTTATTATTAAATGTTTTCTGAGTTAAATAACGTATCACCCTACTACTAAAAACCTACTTGTAAATCAAAATGCAGAGAATAATGATATAAATGTGTATTTTTACAATATATGTTGTTTAAACCTTCTATATCTTTAATTGTTGTATTAGTTATCAGAAATATACTGTTTTGAAAAATGTTTATTACGTTATTTTTACGCTGGAGTTAGTTGAACGACTCATACCTTATAGTCTGATTCACGTTGAGAAGGAAGTATTATTCTTATGGAGATAGTACCCACCGATGCCAAATCAATTGAAGTATTTAATTTTTCGTCTGTTGTCGCTTTCAACATATACGGTCTGGTTTAAAGCGGCCGCATCGATTATCCCCACTTTTACATTGTTTGTGCATATCGTTCGGACTTCCTGATGCGCTCGCTTACAACCACACAGTATATAATACACTATGAAGTTGGCATGTGATTAGAACCGGTAATTTTGAATATATTCATATTTTCCCTGAACTCGGTTCTAAAAATAATTTTAATATCAAATAAACTGCGAAAGGATATTCTTGCAAAAACATCTTTGAAATATCTATTGAGCATGTTTTTCTCTTTAAAAAAAGGCCGCATTTCTATTTCTATTCTTATTCATTTATAAAAGAAGAACTAAAACACACAAATCACAATGGCTAATGCAAAAGGAAATATAGTAATATAAACTAAAATAATCATAATACACACGGAATATTTGCTTTTATTTATTTCATCAAATGCCTAACTTTTTCATAATACCTACTTACATATTATATCTCACTTACCGCTGTTGATTTATTTGCGGTGATAAAATATTTTTGCTTTTAGTGGACTAGTGGAAATTTAAAATAATCTTTGTTTCTTGATATATAAATTTATGTTTTTTTTTTTTTTTGCTAATTCTTGTCAATATATCTGCAGTTAACAGCGAAAGAATATTATCTTGCTAAAAACTGTGTACCTATAAAATCCATAAAGTTTTCTTTTTTTTTTTTTAAATTCACTCTCAGAACTACCATGATGTTTGAAAAACATAAGCTCATATCTGTTTCCAAAATTATTGTTTACTGTTTTCATAGGATAGTCAATGGCATATGGAACAAGAATTTTTTTTTATCATTTTGCTTAAAATGTAACTTCAAACATTACAGTGCAAGTATCAATCGCAGCCCAGTAAACAAAATTCAAATTTTCCGCAATTATATTCAGTAACTTCAACTTAAATTCTTATTATTCAAATAACCATTGTTTTTATCAAAGTGTACACGTACAAGTATGCTAGCATCAGATCATAAGCTTTTATCGCTCTTGAACTTTTTTCTGTTTCGTTGTTTGTAGAATCAATATAGAAATATAATTGTTGGACATTATATTATTGTACATATTTTATAATGGTTAGAACTGTCAAACTATATATTTGTAACAAAAAATGATAAAAGACAGAAAAAAAATAGAGAATTAGCAGAATTCAAATTTCCAGAATTTATTTCTAGGAAAGATTTTCATTTTTTTTTCGTTCGCTGCCCACTAAACCAAATTCAATTTTCCCGCAATTTTATTTAGTAACTTCAACTTAAAGGGATTAAAATTACTATTAATGTAATATAAAAGTGTAAGTAACTTTATGCTTTAATGATGAAGTTACTAAAAATAATTGTGGGAAATTTGATTTTAGTTTTCTGGGTGCTTTTAGGAAATCTCCGATTGCTTTTGGAAATGAGACCTGTTGGACATTATATTATTGTACATATTTTATAATGGTTAGAACTGTCAAACTATATATTTGTAACAAAAAAATGATAAAAAATAGAAAAAAAGGAGAGAACTAGCAGAATTCAAATTTCCTGCATTTACAATTTCTAAAAGATTTAAATTTTTTTTTTCGTTCGCTGCTTTTAGGAAATCTCAGATTGCTTTTGGAAATGAGACATAATACTAGAAAATTTTATAGGTATGCAACCAAGTGCAAATGCAGACTTTTTTTATAATAAATCATAAAATTGTAATTTTTATAAATCATCAATAAAAATCATCGATTACAGTGTATCTCTGTTTAGTACGTTAATTAAATAGCGATAAAATATAATAGATGGATTCATAAAGAACAACTCTCCAAGCATAGATTCATTCTGTAAAATAACTTGGATAAATATAAACCGCAGAACTAACACGTAGCATCCGATCCTCAGACCATCCACTTATTTATATGCCAGGGGTAGAATTCATATTTGCGCGATTATCTATAGTTACTGGTCAAGATTGTATTGTAATACAAAATCGTTGGTAATTCATACTTGAATGTTTTAAGTTACTGAAAATAATGGTAGGAAATTTGAATTTTGCCAATAGGAATAGATTTCTGAATTACCCACAGCTGTAATACGCAAGTGCTTCCATATCAAGTACATAGTTCGCTTGGTCCACTGCTTATTTTCCTACTTCTCTTGCCCCGCCGCTTTTTAACTGCCACCGCGAAGATACGGAACGCCAGCGAAACTATACGTCTTTGACCATATGTATACTAGTATTATATTTGGTTTTATTAACTAACTTCATTCGAAACAGTGGATGTAAATATTGATATAATCTTCGTAGAAAGTGGAGTAGAATCAGGACTGTCTTATTCGATCTCACGGTAGAATGTTAAAATAAGAGATTGTTTGTGAGAATTTGTTTCCAATATCTATTTGTATTTGTCGAAGCCGCTGTGCGGCGAAATAGCTGTTATACTTAACAAAACTGTGTAAATCTATACAGCAAGGGTTGTTTTTTTATTAGTTAAGATGAATTTACATCAAGTAAAGGGCGAAATCAATTCATATGTAACTTTAATTTTAGATGTCGTAAACGCAAGACCGCTAATACACATCCAACCGACTGTCACGAGACCCGACCGTCCTAAATCGGCACAATCCACCACAACACCGCAGACACCGACAACTCCCACAACCGTCATCGAACAGAAAACGACAGCGCCTACCACAACCACCCAACCGCCGATCACAACCAGCGCCGCCCCGACTAGGAAAACATCCCTCAGTCTAAACGAAATGCTGCAGTCCCATCCAGCAGCGACAGTACCGCAAACCTCCCCGGGCACCATCACCACCGCTAGCATATTGGGCTCGGCCTTGCCGATGTCCAGGAGCGGATTCAGCGCGGCCCTAGTCCAAGCGCAACCTCACGTCATCTCTTCCGTCACCAATTCGACCGGAGCTAGCCAACAACATCAGCAATTCAAGCCCGCTTTGGGGACGACGAATTTGCTGCACAGTCAGCTGACGAAGGCGCCTGTTTCGAGGACGAGGAGTTTCGACGAGATCTTCGAGAAAAGGATAGAGAAAGAGGCTGCTGAAGTTAGTGTTAGTGCGGAGGGCGGGATCAGTAGTGCGGCATCTGTGACCACCCAGAACGTATCGTCTCTGATAACGACTTCGAGTTTGCTGAAGGAGGCAGGAGGTGGGTGCAAGTTTTCGGGGATGCACTCGGCGAATAGATTGGAGGATTCGCAGAACGTGCTATTGAAGAAATTGTTGCAGAATACGTCGTGTGCCAGCTTACAGGTGAGGTTATAGATTTGTATCTTTATGCACTATAACGTTGTTTTTGAAGTACTGTATTTTTTTTATAAACGTGAATGTCGCATTATTTTTCACTCCCAGCTTTGTAATCAGTAAGCTGATTTTTTTATCGCATAGATACTCGTTAAAAAGGGTATACTAAATAAATGATTCGATTCGACTTGAGAATTTTTAAAAACAAAAGCTTTTATTGAACGCAAATTACAAAAAGAAACAAACTATTCTGTGTCTACAATACGACTGAATTAAACTGTATGCAAAATAAAACAAGTTGGTATTCTTCTTATCAGCTGTACGTGACGATTCGCATTGTTCCCATGGTCATCTCTCAGTACGGCCACAGTACGGCTCATGTTACTTACTTAAATCTGTTTTATCGTTGAGTGAAGAAATTATAAAGAGGCACGTATGAGCACTTGTGAAATAAAAAAGGGAATCGACAAATAGGCGGCGCTATATGTCTTGCGGGATCTGAGATTCTAGGATTAATTGTTTAAAAAACAAAAAAAAAAGACAACTAGTATAAGCTTTTTATATTTTCCGCGAAAAATAATGATAGAGTAAAGGGTGAATGAGAAATTGCGATGATGTTAATATTACTTTATTATTGTCAATTCTCGCAAACGTAAATCTATTGGTAATACACCTGAAGACTGATATATTTGAATATTCCTAATTTAGTCGGGTGTTCTCTTAGAACGTGCCCCTTGAAGAGTATTGTTTTGTAAATCAATTCCTTTGCTCGATAACCTTCCACTTTTAGAATGTGTAATACGCTTCAGGTTCAGATTTTCTTTTGTTTTCCTCCTCTTCTGCTGGTATTTTTTTTTTCAATTTTTTTTTAATAATTGTTCCAATTTGTTTATCTTTGCTTTTATTTTCGAAAATTTTTGTTTTTTTTTTATTAATTTTCTTTTTACTTTTTTAAACCTTTTTTTACATTTTTTTTTTTTTCGTTATTTTAACCTTCTAATTTGTTTTTCATTTTTTTTTACTTTTTTGCAATTGTTGTTTTTCTTTTTTTTCCATTATAAAAATTCCTCTTTTTTAAATCTTTTTTAACATTTTTTCCAGTTAATTTTTACAAATTTTCTATCACTTTTCCAAATATTTCACTTTTAAAAGAAAATGCAAGCTATACAGTACACAAACCACAGTTTTTAATTAAATAGTTTTATATTTTTCATTTTTTTAAGTTTTCGCATTTTTTTTTTAATTTTCTCCAAACAACCCCCTTCTTATTTATTTATTTTTTTGTTGATATTTTTAACATTTATCTATTTGGAAGAATAAATGAATGAGAATTTAAGATGGAAATTTCATGATTGACGTGAAGATATTTGCTGAATTTTACAAATTTTCTGATTTTTCCAAATATTTCACTTCAAATGCGAGCTATACAGTACACAAACCACCGTTTTTTACTTTTTTTTTATCCCTTTTCCATTTTCTCATTTTAATTTTTTTTTGTCTCTTTTATACAGTTTTTAAATTTTTTAAAACTTTTCGCATTAACCCCCTTTTTATTTATTCATTTTTTTTTTTTTGATATTTTAACATTTATCTATTTGTATATTTTTTTTACAATTTTTCCATTACTTTCAAAAATATTTCACTTTTTTTTTTTTAAAAAGCGAGGTATACAATACGTAGACCACACCTAAACCTGTCGAATTCTCAAAACCAAACCATAGTCAAAACAAACGAACTCTGCAACAGGTCGCAGATCACAGAAAATTGAATCTGAATAGGTATTTCCTATCCTATTCTGTGAACTGATTAAGATTTAGAACCAATGCGGATGCGGGTGCATGGGTGCAATAGCTCCGGCTCCGGCACACTGTCATTTTATTATAGAAGTGACAGATGTTGTGCGATTTTCTGTCAATTGTCAGTCTGTTTGAGTATATAAGTTATTTTCGTACCAACTTTGCAATTATTAGTTGGAAATATAGCCGCCAAACGCCATCGCGAATTTCCTTAAATTGATAGACAAAACATCAAAGGCGCCGACACTTAGTTAAACTACTGGATAAGGTTTATACTGTGGTATTATATACCAGTATTTCGCAATATTTTGATGTAAACACTCTTATGGCCGGTAACATAAAGCGTGTGTAACCAAGTGATTAGTTAATCATTTGTTAGCACTAACAAATTGTTAAGTAAAATTTGGGTAACATAAACTTAACCATTTGTTAAATGTCGAGTAATTAGTTAACAACTGATTAATGGCTGTTGTAAACTAGTTAACTGTAAATTTACTAAAATTGATAGTTCATTTTGGTTCCGATAGAGAGCCAATTTGAAACTTTGACGTTTTCACCTAGAAATTCAGTAATTGAGGTTTTGCTTCTGGCTTATGTCAAGTTTGTTAAAACGATTATAACCAAAAGGGATATATGGAATGATTAATCATCGTCCTCCAATGAAGAACTATTGGATATACTAGACTGCTCAGAGAAGAATCATGAAAATATAAGAAAAAAGGCAAATAATACAATGATTTGGTTGTTGATTGTTCTTTTTTATAAAGTTGTATAATTGTAAATAACTGCTCTTTCATCCTTAACCCAGTAGTACTATGACAATTAAATTCGATGTAATTTCTGCTTATATTCGTTTTTTTTTTTTTTTTTTTTTTTATTAATAGATACTCCATCCGTTTTTTTTTTTTTTTTTTTTTTTAAATTCTGTCAAAATGTCTAATAGATTTTCCGTCTAAGTTCACATGTTCCGCCATCTTTTGATGCAATTATGTCGGCATTTTTCGTGCTTTGGTAAATCTTAACAAATATGTAACTACCGGAATAGCGGTGGTTAAGTTCACAACTGATTTAACAAATGATTATCTCCTAACAAACCTTTATGTTACTGATTTTTGCTGTTATCTATCGATTAACTTTGACAAATTGGTAACTATTGTTTATGTTATCGGGCATTAAAGAATGAATTTTATTATTATTACAGACAACTACATCTACTACGGTTTCAACTACGACTTCCTTAATGACCGCACCGAGTTTACCAGTCGTGCCCAGTTTAGAAGCGCAATTGGCTAGACCCGTTCCCCCTACGCCTAGTGCGCTGATACCGCCGATTTTGCAAAACGATACCCCACCAACTAGTCACCAGCAACAACCACAAACCTCCCAATCACACAACAGCAGCAATCGCAACAGCAGCAGCTGCAAACACCAACCAACTAAACTGCAGCCGCAACAACAAATCAATTTAACCACTAACAATAATCAAAGTCACACCAAATCTCCTTACCAACCTCTACGAACCAGTACAACAACGACAACCTTCAACGCAGCAATCATTGAGCAGGAAACTTCCTTCCGTCTCCAAACCAGTTATGCAGCAGAATCTTCCCACCACGCTTCCAACAACTACGGCCCATCAAGCTCTCCACATCGACGTTAAAAGATCTTTACCGCCCAGTCGTACGCCGAGTAGAGACGATCTCCTATCACCTCCGACGCCTAGATCGACCTGCAGTCAAGATTCGAACCTCACCACGCCTCCTTTGACCTTCAAGAGGGAATCTTCAGTCCCCACAACGTTACAGAGCCCTCTGTTGACGCCGCAGGAGGTGAAGAAGGAGTTCGTCGACGATTCGAGTCAACACTCGGAGATTTCCGACCAGAGTCGGTGCGACGTGCAGATGAAGGAGGAACTGATGGACGTGGATACGGAGAAGATGGACAAGGAGGAGTTGAAGAAGATGAAACGGCGCATGTATCAGCAGAAGCGCAGACAGAATCAGATATTGAATAAGGAGATCGCGGGGCAACCGAAGAAGCGGCCGCGGAAGAGCAGCAAGGTGGACGAGGATTACGATTCGTATATAGAGGGCGTGTTGGCGCAGTTACGCACATTGCCGCCGATGGTGGTGTCGGAGCCTGTGCTCAATAAGAACTTCGGTGCGGTGCCTATCTTCGGGTGTGGTGAATTGACGAAGCTCGGCTGCAAGGAGTACGATTCCCGTTTTGGAGATCTGAAAGGTTCTTATGGAAACGCGGAAGTGCCGGGATATTCCGATTATTACAGGTGAGTTTTAACAAATAACACTGGGCAACAAATTTTCGAAAAGTTCATGCTTCCAAGCTGAAAATAGTCATTTCTTAATGAATTCAATGTGCTGAACACGAAAATGACTAAGAAAAAGCTGAATTGGCTACGGGTTTTCTGTAAAATGTACGCATATTTCAGAAAAAGTGTACTTATGTTAATATTATAATACATGGTAAGAAAACATTAGTCTGCTTCTGGCTTTCGACTTCTTTTGGCCTGCCGTTTGTAGTGGACTTGTGGAGCATCTCTACTGATTGTCCAACAATAGTCAGCTAGCATTGACGTAGACCATTTGCCTTGGTACCGTTGCTCCATGGTGGCAATGTCCTGATGAAAGCGTTCGCCGTGCTCATCGCTGACCTGCCCGCAGTTATCAGGAAAGAAATCTAAGTGGGAATCAAGAAAGTGGATCTTTAAGACATATTGCAGCCGAATTCATGAAACAAAGCCAACATATCCTCAACCAGACACTTGTAATTTCTGCCTTGTCATTCCCAGGAAGTTTGCTGCACTTGATAGATGCATCCCAAACCTGTTTTTATTTACTTTGAAGAAGTCCTCAAACTTGGGGTCTCGGAAGAGCTGTCTAATTTGAGGCCCACAAAGATGCCTCTTTAATTTTGGCTTCACTGAGTCGAGGGAATTTTTCATGCAGGTACTTGAATGCTGGTCATTCTTATCCATGGCTTTTACCAAGTTTTTGACAAGACGTGCTTGATGTGTAAGGAGGAATGATGATTTTGTGTGGCTGTGCCAATGGTGGGTGGTACATTCGTTTCTCCAGGCTTAAAAAATGCTCTCGGAGGCCAGTCTTTCTTGATGTAGTGCAAATCGATTGCTCTGCTGTCCACAGACAAAGAAAACAGCAGTACTTTGTATATCCCTACTGCAAACCATCAACAGAGATCTACCTTCAGGTCAGAACATATCTGCCAGCCATACTTGCTGTAGTTAATCGTCTCCAGTAGCTGCTTTAGATTGCCGTAAGTCTCCTTCATGTAGACCGCATGTGCAATAGGTATGGATGGAAGCTGGTTCCCATTATTCAACAAAACCGCTTTAGGCTCAGTTTTGAAGCGTCTATAAACAGCCGCCATTCGTGGGGATCATGTGCATACGAGAGCTTGTAGTAGACCATCAATACGCAGCAGAACACAAGGCTTTCTTCTTTCTTAAAGAAAGATTCGAAGAGCTGATGGCGAGTGCGAAATGAAGTCACTCGACATTCTGTTCAGAGATTCCACTGTCGAAGTCTTGAGGCCAGTATCTCCGCTTTGCTTTTCGACAGATCAAATCGCGAACAAGATCGTTCATTTCATCCTGGGTAATTTTATGTGGTGCAGATGTTTCGTCAAAGCACGAAAGTTATCATCCTTACTGCCACGTTGAGGAGAACTCGCCGACGCATGGCCATCCTCATCGTCTGAACTGATAGAAAAATTGTAGGAGGTTCTGGAATTGGAATCCTTCGCCATGAGAGACAGGTCGCAGAGCAGATGGTATGTTAGGGTATTCAACTGTCCATTTCTTCTTCTTGGTGATGCTTCCAGAAGCTGGTGGTACCATACAGAAATAACAGTCTAACGTGATTGGTGGGCTCCTCCAAATCATGGGCACAGAAAATGGCATTGCTTTCTATTGCATTAAGCCACTGTGAAGATTTACGGCACAAGTGCGGCAGCATACATGTGGGGCCAGTCTTTGTCCTGGTCGCCTATCTTGCAACCAAAATACAAATGATACGCTTTCTTAACTGTTGCACTGATGTTCTTTTTCTGTGCAGCAAATGTCACTTCTCCGCAAATATAACAGAAGTTATTTGCACTATTAACACAGTTACGAGGCATTGCTACTGTTTAGTTACTTTACACTATAGCAATCACTTGTGTATCTAGAGCTTCGAAAAATATGCGCGAATGAACGGACATTGCACGAGTTAATTGTCACGTCGGCCATTTATAATAAACTATAATTAGCTATTGCTTGATATTGCGCAATCAATTTCGCAACACTCTCAATGGAAACTTACAGCAAATGCTGCATTAACTTCTTTGCATGAAGGGGTGATGCAATATGACGCAAAATTTCGTAATTTCTCACTAAATTGCATTACATTATGCAATAGCATCTATACAATGGACAAAACGTCAATATCTCTGGAACGTGAGCCAATCAACTTTTTTCAATGTGATATTCGTGTTCAGCACGTTGAATTCATTCGGGATTGGGTACTTTCACCTAAGAAGCAATTTCACTGTTGACCAGTGTAATTAAAGGAACAGAACTTCATTTACTATGCTATAATTTTTCAAACATATAGGACTCATATCCTGCTTTCGTTTCATGCGATTGAGCTGCTCCGAGTCACTCGGTGAACTTGTGCTGTTGTTGTTTTCAATAAGCGCGCGAAGTACGGTGAGCATGACGGGTCACTTTCCCTTTTCCCCTCGTGCACCAGCTATTTTACTGGTGCACAAAGCACTTATTGTTCGTGAAGGTTATGTTTCATGTTTACACTGTGTGGCACAAAAAATTCGTTCGATTCTGTTCCGCTCTGGGTAGCTCCGAGTTTCAAGCACTGAGGGCGTCGCGATCTTGAAACGAAAACGCCTATATAGTATCAATTAGCTGTTGTTTGCGTCACGAATTCAATGGAACTTATTCGATGTTTTTGAAATTGTGTATAACGGCATAACTTTTCGGCGTGAACAACTTTTTTCTTTTTGGTAACAAAATTGACAAAATCAAAGTAGACAGATCGTTCTGAAATTTTGCATAACTTCATTTTTTTTTATTATTATTCTAAATAACTTCTTTATAATACTTCTGTGTACTGATAACAGAAAAGGTATACAATGCAACAGCTTTAGTGAAAGACAAAAAAAATTGAATCAAAAACATAAAGATTTTGATGCTATTATTGAAAAATAATAACATTTAAATTCGTTAATTTAGATTGATCTTTATAAGTAGTTAATCATTTATATCACTTCAACTTCGTGACAATTTGGTAAAGTATACTCTTTGTCTTAGTACAATAAAGTGACACCAGAGGACCATTATTATTATTGCACTAGGCTGATAAATGTACTATAGAATATAGCAGTTGTAATTATACGTTAATTTAGCCTCGCATTGTAAGGCAAATTGTAACGGTTCTAATTTATTTCCAAATGTTATAGTTCCCCATTAAATCAAATTCAAATTTCCCTCAATTATTTTTAGTAACTTCAACATTCAAGCATGTAATTTCCTACGATTTTGTATTAGATTAATAGTTATTTGAATACATTTAAGTTGAATTTACTGAATATATAATTGCGGGAAATTTGAATTTGGTTTACTGGGTCAGTTGGGCGCCAAATGTTCGGGTTTGGATTTGTAAACAATAATATATACACTTTTTGACGAAGCTTACGTCAATTGTAGTACTGGTGGAAATAAACAAAAAAGTCTTAGTCAACATGGGTCCGCAATTCAACTGTTTTTGACATATAGTCGATTGCATATTGTTTTAATAGGATAAAAATTTTCAGAAATTCTGATCGCAATGTAAATTAAACAAATGTCTATTTAAAGTAAAACTAATTGTTCTACATGTCCACCGTTCATTTCTAAGCACGCTTCACACCTTCTTATGAAAGATCGACGCAATCTTTCGAAAATTCCTGGAGTCCTCCGAATTTCCTCGCAACAATTTACGATTCGTTGTCTGAGTTCTTCCAAATTGTTTACAGATCGTGCGTACACTAATTGTTTTAGATGCCCCCAAACATAGAAGTCTAGAGGTGTCTAGAGGTCAGGGGACATAGGAGGCCATGCAGTTGATCAACCCCGTCCTATCCATATCTCGTTGTAATCTTGATTTAAGAAATTTCTAACTACGATGGAAAAATGCGCAGGAACTCAATCGTGCATAAACCACATATTTAATCTGTTAAAAAGTGGCACGTCTTCCAATAAAACGGGTAATTCATTTCTTAAAAAATCCAAGTATACTTGTCCCGTTAAACGATTAGGGAGAAATACTGGACCAATTAAACAGTCTCCAAAAATAGCAAGAAAAACATTTAGCGAAAAACGGTTTTGGTGATGCAGTTCAACAACAGCATGGGAATTTTCATCTGCCCAGACGTGATTGTTATGAAAATTGAATATTCCGTCTCTTGTAAACCCAGCCTCGTCGCTAAATAAAATCTGAGTCGCAAAATTAGGAATTTCTGTCAGCTCTCGTAAAACCCAATGACAAAGAAACTACGTGCATCATAATCGAGAGGAGCAAGAACTTGCACGCGTTGTGTGGTAGGGATAGAGCTCCTGTTCCCGCAGAATTCTCCAAATGAGAGGATGACTGACGTTCAGTTCTGCGGCAAGTCTTCGGGTGCTAATATTTGGGTTGTCTTCTACCCGTCTCAAAATATCTAATTCTACTGCGGGAGAAGAAACTGATCTAGGTCTACCAGAATCACCATTAATTTTAAATGAACCAATTTCGGACAGCCGGATATGAAGTCTTGAAAAATCTTATCACTCGGTAACAACTGATTTGGAAATTCTTCGGCATACATACGCCATGCTTCAAGGCATTA
This sequence comes from Protaetia brevitarsis, assembly GCA_004143645.1. Classification (NCBI taxonomy): domain Eukaryota; kingdom Metazoa; phylum Arthropoda; class Insecta; order Coleoptera; family Scarabaeidae; genus Protaetia; species Protaetia brevitarsis. The sequence continues at coordinate 21,829 of RXPK01002221.1, read as the reverse complement.
CATTCGCACGACCGTACATAAAATGCATATCGGCCATTTCTGCATTTGTGTACTTATGCATAATTTGAGAACAAAAAAAAATTGACGCAAATCATAAATAATCTGATGACAGATGTCTGACGGAACTAATTTTAAGTCACAATCAGTTGTTTGACAAAGGGAACTATTCTCAAAACCGAAAAATGTTTTTTTTTTATTTTAAAATATGCAATCGACTATATGTTAAAAACAGTTGAATTGCGGACCCATGTTGACTAAGACTTTTTTGTTTATTAGCACCAGTACTATAATTGGGTAAAATATCCGACAACCTTTTTTTAACACACCGTATATTACTTAATCGAAAATCTTCATATTCTAATGCTGTACTTTTCCTTCTGCGTTCGCAGAACTAATTTGAAAAAAAAGTCTACATGTGGCAACATTGTCGTATGTTACTTAAGTTTCTATTGATTTGCGCGATAATTGAGGGTGATATAATTACAAACAAGGTTTTTCAATTCAATACGGGAACTGTAACTATCACAAATGACATTGATTGTGCATCTCAAAAGTATTAATTTTTTTTATTTTTAGCAGTAAACCGTACGGAGATATAGAACCCTTGCCGGAAAAACCGCCCTCCTCCACCCAAAGAGGTTTCTACGACCAGGAATTCCCCCTTATCAAGTTCGATACGGACGAAGACAGGCGATTCGATTTCTTCAGCAGAGACGACTCGCCCGTCTCGATAATCAGCAGTTCCTCCCCCGAATGTCCCATATTCGAACCGATTTTGAAATTCCCCGGCCTGAAGGTCATAGACGAAGATGAGGACACCGGAGACGAAGCTGCAGCCACTCCTGCGCGACCTCTATCGCCCATAGTTCCTATCATAGCGCCTATACCGATCAGATTGAAACCCAGCGGTGCGTACCTGAAGGATTTCGCCGACATGGTAAGTGCAAATACACCCGCATACACTATCGGTCATTGAAGTTAGGACAACTAATATAATTTGGAAAAAAAAATCATTTTTTTTCAATATTTAATATTTTTAACATTATTGCAACAAAATTCTGCGATAAAGTAACATAAAACAAAGTATTTTAGACGGAAATCATCATTAGAATAAGCCTATTAAAAAGAAAATTTAATTCAACCTAATAGCAGGTAATAAACCATTACAAACGATATTTAAATGTTGCGTGTTTGCGTCGCACAGTGGTTCAGAACGCGAAAAACGCAATCGAAATTGTTTACTCTTTAGTTTTAACAAATTTTACATTAAAAGTTGAGTAAGTTTATGCTTTTGGGTATGCTGTATCTGAAATTATGCATAAAAAAACCCGTATTTGTAAAACCTACCCTAAAATACAACCCTTAAATGCGAAAAATTGATATCACCTAATACAAGTACCAAGAATATTTTTTATACAAATTATACAGTTTAGTTTGCAAATTCGGAGTATTTGTTTGTCAAAAGCACCCCTTAATGCATTGAATTTGACATGTTTCGTGATTTGTATTTGGTTAATAAAAAAAAGCAACCCTTAAAACATCCTCAAATTATATTGTAGAAATTTTTGTCCAAAATACAAAATTAAGCCTTTTTGCTTCAGTAAAATGTTTTTATACATGAACAGCAACAATAATTGAAAAGAAACAATTACATTTTATATTTTGTGAATAATTAATCAGAATCGGAAAAATATTCAGATGATATATCCAGTGCAGTATCATCTTCTCCAATAACATTTACTAACTGTAAAATATCCGAATCAAATTGCCGTTTTCTAGAACCAGTTAAATGTTGTAAACTTAAATATGGATCAGAACTTAATATTAATCGACAAAACAAGTCCTCATTTGTATGCTTCCTTGATGATTTTCTCGGAAAATGTGTACGAATTTTTTTCTCATCTTTGTTTTTTTGCTTCCTGTGCTTCTTCTGACAATTCACCAATGGGTAAAATTGCGTTATTAATGACCGAAGCCCCATGAAACAAAATTTTATGTACTGAAGTAGGCATATAATACCAGTTGTACAAATCAACGTATTTTTGTGCTGTATCTAAACAATATTTTTGAAAATTATTTACATTAATGTCAAGACCACTATTTATTGTTTTTAAAATTACTCCGAATTTATGAATTAAATCTTCATTGATTCCAGTTATTTCAGATGACAATTTAGGGTTTGCAAAAAATCGTCTAGCTGTATTGCCATCACTTGTTGCACCAAATCCTGGTTTAGGGATATCAACAATAAGCCCCATTTTTTCGCGAAAAGAGTTTTGAATAGTTAGATTCCTAATTTCTAATTTGGGTTTGCCCGCTTGTGTAACTTTCCACGTTTTTATATCTAATCTATGGGCTATGTGTAATAAACATTCAAAAAATCTTATGTACGCATGTAAGACAAATAGGCCCAAACTGAAATTTTTCTGGTTGTTCAGGAATATTTTGTATGTACATATTCCAAATTATTCATTTTTGATATTGTTGCACGGCATATACAACATCTCATCCCAGATGAATCAGCAAAAGCATTACATATTTTTCCATCGACCATAGTTAATTCTAGTAAAAATTTTATTGTGCATTTATCAAACACAAAAGGTTCTAATAAATCGATTTGGTTAGATATATATAATTTTTTCATTTATAGCGATTTCTTCAGTTTCACGTACCAATTGCATTCTTAAAGATCTGCAAAATTTAACAGAAGATGGTCGAGGATTTTGCCATAATATATGATCTTCATTGTCAATTAGCCTCAATGGCACTAAAGAAGTCATAAATATGTTGTCATCTTTTACACCCTCACTTTCAAATTTTTGTTTATATGTGGAAAACCCAGAACTACCATCAAAGCCTCACTTGCAAAACAAAGTTAAGTTTGCATTTTCAGGTTCCACCACTTTTAAAAGACTTTCAGAAGTTTTATTTAGTAAATTTTGCAAACGCACTTCACATGTTTGCTTAGATATTGTAATATTTTTAGGATAAAACGTCTTTTTTGCGTTTAGAATATTGTGGTAACTTGGATATAATTTGCAACCACGTTTTAAAGCTGTTGCTCTAATAAGCATATATTGCTGCTTCGTAAAACCACCCCGAGATAATAAATGATAAAGTCTCTTCAGATGTCATGGCATTTTGTTCTTGTTCGGAACTCCTCCATTTTTCCATTATATGTTTGCCTCTAGTTAGTGTACTTGAAGTACTTTCAATTATCAAATCGACAGTACTTTTATCTCGACTTTCTCGTACTTTCATTACAGTAGCATGCACAAGTTCTTCCACGGAAGTACTTTTTTCTGAGCTTCTCGGTTTTACGCCTTTTTATAACAACAGAACTTTCAGCAAAACTCTTTGAAGGACGACCTCGAATACCCGAAGTTGATGGTCGATCGCAGTAAACAAATTCAGAAAAAATAATTTCTTGTAGCCAAACATTATGCTTTTTCATAAAACACTTGATGTTCTATTGAACGATTTCTAATATTGAATATATCTTGGAAAAAACGTGTTCAAGCCAATACAAAATATTTTTACTTGATTTACTTCTTCGGTAAGCCCGTATGTATCAAGTATAAACCGATACATTGCTCGTTTTTTACTTTCAGTAGATTTATCATCATTCTTCATAGCGACTTTGTGTAATACAAATCGACTTATTTTCTTCGCGTCCATTATGTTACAACTTTTCCAAAAAACTATTGCAACAAAAACACAATCTTCTACAACCACTTTAACGTCAGAAATTTCGAAAATAGCGCATTATAATCTGCATAAAGTTTCGACTCAAAGTTGAGTTTCAACTGATCGGCTATCAAGTGGGGTTTTCTTTTATATGTTCTGAATAGGCAAATATTGGCAGCTAATTTTCTTGAATTTACAAAGCCAAATAGCTAATTTACGCATAAATGAGGTAATTACCGCGTAGGGCTGTGTAGAACTAAACTTAATCCTCTACTTAAGGCATATTTTTATAATCCGGTTACTTGTTAGAAACAATTAATTTTCTTGTACCAGGTAAACATTATCCAATAAGTAATGCGACTTAATAATACACTTAGCAATGTATAACAATATTATAATGACATCAATAAATAAGCGCATTTTATTTAGTTAGCAGCAATTTACTAATTGTCCCAACTTCAATGGCCGCTATTGTATTAACATTTATAATAATATATTATTTATCTGCCATAGGATAAAGAGAATATAGGTAAAGATTACCACAGCCACAAATCCAAGTTCGTTTCCACGCCGACCACGCCCCTTAAAGATTCAGGAAACGTGACGGTGACTCTCACGCTCACCTCATCCGCGGCCGAAGATATAATGGGCGTCTTGCGCGATCTAGCCAACATCTTGCACATTCCGGCGCCGACCAGCTATCAGATAGTGGAGAGGACGAGCACGCCGCCCAGTCAGAAGCTCGGACTCTATCGCACCAAGGGAAAGGACGGCAAAGAGGGCGCCCCTATCGACATACAGAGTATCCTGAACGGGGCGGCCAAGTTCTGCAAGCATTGCGACGTCGTCATCTTGAATAATATGATCCGGAAGAAGATCTCGGAGTTGCCGCTCCTGTCCAAGGACGCAGAAGTGTTGGGCGACGGGGAGGAGCTGTTCTTCTGCAGCTCCGCCTGTTACATGCAATTCGCCCTGATGCATAGATCTCCTTCGCTCACCGAAGATAAGGTAAGGAGAATATTTTTTCTGTTATGTTGTTATATGTTTTTTCAGGCCTGAAGAGGGTGTGTGAATTGGTGTTAAAAGGTGTGAAAGATGATACTCTCTCATGATGCCATTTTATTTTTATTTTTTACAAACTTTTTAACGAAAATAGAAAAATTAATAACGAAATAGCAAATAATTATTAATTAAAATCCATCATTTAATTGCAAAATATCTAAAAAAGAATTTTTACTTGTCAAATGTACGCCATCTACAAAGTCAAATATCAACTACCTTCAGTACACAATTTACAAATGTTTGAAAAATTAATAAAAATAAATGTATTTCAAAGAAATTTTAATGAACATTGTAAAAATAATCTGCAAAAAAAGTTTATTAATAAATTAATCGAAATTGAAACTAAGGATTGTATACCGGTTAACCGGTAAATTGACCAAAAAACGTTCGGTAAATTTACCGGTAAATTACAAAAAATTACCGGTAATTCGGTAAATGAAAAATCCATACTAGGAATTTTTATCTATGAAATATTGTGTTTATAGATATGTATTTAAAGGTCTAAAGGGACATTGAAAATAAAAAAAAAAAAAAACAGGTACACTTATTAATTTTATGGGAGATGTTTTTTGCTTAATTTTAATTTAAACTTTCTTGAGATTGAGAACCGTTGTAATGCCCTAGAATAGAGAATATAGCAAAGAAACTGACAAACTTTTTGATTAGAAACGTATAACCTCCATTCCACCGAGTTAGTCAGAAAGAGAAGGAATCAAAAAAATTGAAAAAAGGTCGTGTAGAAATTAAAAGAAAATAAGAATGGAAACAAGACTGATAACGAAAAGCAACGATTGTGTTAAATATGTATTATTCTAGCCTAACTTCTAACCCTATTTTCTTGGGAAATCCCCATTAATGTCACACATGAAGAAAAAAAATTCCTGGTAATTTACCGGTAAACCGGTATTTTCATGTTGGAATTACCGGTAAATGAAAAAATCGGTAAATTTACAATCTCTAATTGAAACCATCAAAACATGTAATTGATAACATTTGACATTTGAATTTTGTACGGAATCGTATGAAAGATACGCTAAGAGAAATGCAATTGCCGGGCCCCGTGAGACTCATGTCGGAAGGTGATTGCACAGTAAACAAATTGGGCGTTGTGTTCAAGACGACGAAGAGATAGCGTCGTTTTGCTGGAACCTAGAACGAACAATGGAAGTCAATTACTTTCACATTTTACTCGTACGGTTAAAATATCAAACATAAGTTGTAAGCGGTTAAAATAAAAATCTTTGCAAAACCCTTGGGCTGGACCTGCGCTTCTGGCTTCTGCCGTACGAAATTTTATTATTCGGAGTGTCCCTCCACAGTCTCTCGCGTCCCCACCAACTTAGCGATGCCACAATGCGACTAGCTACTATCAATGCAAATGCATGTGCATACAGAAAGATTGGTTTTCGTTTTCATTTAATAATTCCCGAGTTTCCTTTATTTATTTTAAGTTTTTACTATTGTAGGATCTATACAACGATAACCTTTGGTAGTATCGCTGTATCCAACAAAAATCATCTTCCTCGCCTTTCGGTCCTATTTCTGCCAACGTTGCTTCGGTACATTTACCATTACAGACGATCCAGAAATTTCTTATATTGCTTACATCTACCTTGGATCCAACCCAAATTCCTTCCGGCGTATTGTCGACCAACATCGAATTGAAGGATCTATTTATTACATATGCCGCTGTATTCACAGCTTCCGCCCAGTGTGATTTATCCAGTTTTGCATCAAATATCATACATCTAGCGCGTTTTACCATAGTCCGGTTCATAAGCTGGGCTACACCAGTTTGTTGAGGAGTATATACGTTAGTGGTTTGATGAATAATACCATACTTCTTCCAAATTTTGTCAAAACCTTGATTACAATATTCTGTACCATTATCTGTACGAATAATCTTTATTTTTCGTTCTGTTTATGTTTCAACCATTTCCTTAAACTGCTTGAAAACATTTAACACATCTGCCTTAGAACATAGAAAGTAAACAAATAATTCCTTAAAATAATTATCAATGAAAGTCAAGAAATATCTGGCTCCACCAAGTGATTTTCTCTCCATTGGGGCGCATAAGTCGGTATGGATTCAATCAAGCAAATTACTAGCTGTCTTATCATCATGTTTAAAAGGTAGACGAGTTTGTTTACCTTCGGCACAAACTGCGTTGATGTTTTTTCTTCTCTGAAAAATTCATACCACTCACTATACCTTCTTTCATCTTACGTAAGTCACCCTGTCTTCGATGCCACGTAACTATCGATGATAATGAATAAAACATGTAAACAATTAGCTGTTTCCACATTTAATCTAAATACATTTCCTACCAGATCAGCGGTTGTCACTATATCTTTATCTCTGCTGTAAATGCAACAACCTTTCTCACTAAACTTGACTAGATTTCCATTTTTTATTAAATCACTGACAGCAGATTCGTGGTAAGTTCTGGTACACGCAAAGCATTCATTAATTATAATTACATCATGTTGCTTGCCAGATACAATTGTTCTTATTTCCACATGTCCAGCACAGATAATTTTGCTTCATTTGCTATCATTATTTCATGTTGATGAGAAGATTTTTCGTCATTTAGCCAATCTCGATGTACTGTTAGATGAACTGATGCTCCAGAGTCAACATACCATTCATTTTTACCAAAATTACCTGATAAAAATACAACACTAAAGCCATTATGTTTGTGGTTTACATCAGTTTTCGATCCTGTCGTGGATTTATCATATTTTTGCTTGTTCGGGCATTTACTTTTTACGTGTCCATACAACCATACCACTGAACACCTTTCTCGAAGTCCTTTTTGTCATGCTTTTTTTAATTTAACTTCTTTACTTACAAATGCGCTCGAACCAGCTGAATTATTCATATCTTCACTCATGTTGAGAAGCTTTGCCTTTTACAGAATCTCCACTTATGGGCATTCCGGAGTGCTCTATCGCCATCATCATCGGCAGGAATCTATCCGGCAAACCAGCCAATAACAAATAACCTACCCATTCTTCATCTATATTAAAATCTGTACCTCGTAATTTCTGAGAATTGCAATAATCGGACTAACATGATATCATTGAACTACAGTTTTCCAAAGCGTACCCTGAATCATCAAACATTTTTTTCAATTTATCCCAGACATCTTTTGCGGATTTTTCATCTTTAATATGCACGAATAAAGAAGACTCAACGGACAATACCAATGTTGCCTTTGCCTTTGTGTCGAGTGTGTGGTTTGAGTCTTGTTTTTTGCTCAAGTGCATAATGCTTTTTTGAATCATGCACGCCTGAACAACCGAAATGGTTAGCTTCTGATTTGCACAAGAGAACAAAGTTAATATGTTTCATCAACAAAAAATACTAAGTTGGTTATCTTTTTATATATGTAACTTAATCCATATTCGTTTAGCTTATCTAATGGCCCTAAAATGATGTGTAGAGTTAGGATATATTTCCCGCAGGCCAGGATTCACTTATTCACAGGCGTCGTTTCGTAGCGCAAAGTGAATAAGACTTAAGACATAAAGTTTGCAGCATGATGAAAATTTCAACAATTATTTTGGAGAACAATCTCAGCTTCTTATATTTAAAAAATGACCGTTCGTTAGCTACGAATACGTGCATAATTGAAATAAACTTAAATAACGGATCTAGACATTCATTATAAAAAAAAATGTCTTAATCTGGTAAAAATTCTACAACGTACTGCTGTGTATTACTTGTTGAAATAAATAAAAAATGCTAAAATGATTTTAAAATGAAAAAGAAAAAAATATTAGCTAGCTCAACGCAAAAGATTTTAAATGAAACAAAAAACTATTAATCCCAGAGTTACCCTCGCGAATTAAAGCTTTAAACTAACCACAAAAAGTAAATTGTGAGTAAATGCAATCGAACTTTCTTAATTACAGGAAAAATTGAAAAGGTTTAATTAAAAATAAAAGAACAGATGTTTTAACCCAGTGACGTTATTAAACAATAAATTTGTTTCAACAAAACGGGCTAAAATATACAATAGTGTAGGAAAAAACCCTGAACTGAAGGTTCTGGCCTAAAATAAAAACTGCACAAGACTCTACTCTAAAATAGGACAATGCTATTTCCTATGCAAAGCGAAAAAAAGATTTTATTTGTTCAGGAAGATTGTTCAATGTACAAAACCTTTGAATTTCTACCCACGTGGTTTCACAAATTAAAATAATCTAAGCGTGGACAAATGTTAGAAACTTACTAAAAATGAAAAAAAAAATGCTTCTATTCACCCAAACGAGGTGATAGAAAAAATAAAATGATACAGCAAAATAGATTAACAGAAAAATTAACTCTTACAAAATATAAATGATAAACTAAATAAATTAAAATAAATCTTCTTAAACAAAAGAAATAATAATTGATCTTATATCTACCAAGTGTACACTTCAATACATTAACAATTATTACAAAAAATGATTCTTTGATTGACTATATTACAGAAAAATGTTAAATTTTACAATACAAAGTGAATAACAAAATGGCAATAATTAATTTAAGAAATACGTCTACTTACATCAATAGTCGAACAAGGAAGAAGTTCAACAAAACCCTACAATTCTTTTACCTAAAAAAAACCCTCTCTCAAAATTCCTATAACGCAGACGTAGAACATTACAATGACAATATTTAATAGAATACGCATAAAATCAGCACAAGCGAACTACAGACATTTGAATGACTAGATTAATTTAAAAAAATCTTAACGCTACATAAATAAAATCATACAATAAACTCTTAAACTAAACTTGTACAAAACAAGACAAAATTGTGAAAATTCTCGGTTAATTGAAAATCAGCTGTACGGACAAAGAAAACACAACAACCATGATATGCAACTTAAAATACTTCTCAGCGATAAAAGGGTAGTATGGGTCACGGAGTCCAAAACCACAGCAATACGTTGTACGCAAGTTTTTTTTTGTCATCTGTTGTATTAAACGGTTTATCACAAACCTTACAATATTTCTTAGGACCATTGATTAGGACATGTTTCAATCAAATGGGTTTTTTTTTCTTTTGCACGTCCGTTATACTTAATAATTATACGTCCGCTTTATACATATAAAGATCCGCTCGCTACTAACTTATAACTCTACATTTTCATTAGTTTTATTATATTATAATAATGAAAACGCTGCGTGCTCAATGCCACACAGGTCTATGGAAAGAAATCGCAACTCTACTAATTTGGCATCAATACAAATTTATTTTTAAAGCTTCATTTCTTGACCATGTATATATATTTTTTAATTTCCTCTTCTCTTGGTTTTTAGGTCATAAATATTGAAAACATAAATGACTACTACAACGTTTCGCTTTATTTCAAAGCTTTTTCAAGTATAAAAATATAAAATGTAAAAAGTGTAACTTATAAATAAAATGTTTTTGTTTAATAAATGACAAAATTGTTTTGTTTACTAAGCTGTGAGATTTTTATTATTATATTTGTGTCCTTTTATTGTATTATCCAAATATTGCATGGTTTCACCAATATATACACCATTAAACTATGTGTGATGTTTTACTTTTTTCAATATTTGATTTTAATTTTGAATAGATTTGATTTTGTAGTTTGTTTGTGTTTTGATAAGCAATTTGGTAATTATATGGTTGGAAAATTTAATTTATTTTTTCAGATAAATGTTTAACATAAGGAATTTTTATAAATTTTGTAATTGTTTGACTATTATTTATATTTTTTGTTGATTTATTATAACAAAGAAAAATTCTTTGTTTCAATATTTTGTTTATAAGAGAATTTGGATAATTATTTTGTTCCAGAATATTTTTTGCTTTGCTAATAGTATCTGATCGAAAAACTGGGCTTGTTAATTTTATTGCTCTGTCAGCTAAACCAATAACAACACTAACTTTTTGAGATAAAGGTTGTCCATGTTGGTTTAGTATACCATTTAGTTAGAATTTTGTTGTAATTTTTGATGAGTTTGAGGTCTAAAAGGTAATGCTATTGTTTTCTTCAATTTCAATTGTAAATTTTAATCTTGGGTGAAAGGAATTAAAATTTTCAAGTAAAACTGGTATATTTTTTTCTTCTAACACGGTTATGCAATCATCTACATATCTTTTGACAATAATTTATAATTAGTTGGAAATTTATTTTATTTAATTTTTCTTCTTTTATATACTCCAAAACAATTTGTGCAATAATACTAGAAATTGGAGAACCCATTGCACATCCAAAAATTTGTTTATAAAATTTATTTTTGTATTGGAAATAGGTTTGTGTTAGTGTTAATTCTACTGCATTAATGAATTCTGTGATAGGTATATTTGTAAAATTTTCAATTAATTGCCATTTTTTATGTATAATTTGTTTTGCTAAATCTAATGGTGTATTTGTGTATAGGGATACTACATCTAATGATATCATTTTGAAATTTGGTTTTAATTCAATATTGTCTATAAATTCTTTGAATTGCCATGTATACTAAATGGTATACTAAACCAACATGGTCTGGACGTTATCTAAATTTTAAGTCTTCACAACCTTTATCTCAAAAAGTTAGTGTTATTATTAGTTTAGCTGACAGAGCAATAAATTTAACAAATCCAGTTTTTCGATCAGATACTATTAGCAAAGCAAAAAATATTCTAGAACAAAACTATTATCCAAATTCTCTTATAAACAAAATTTTCAAAGAAAGAATTTTTCTTCTTTATAATAAATCAACAAAAAATATAAATAATAGTCAAACAATTACAAAATTTATAAAAATTCCTTATGTTAAACATTTATCCGAAAAAATAAATCAAATTTTCAAACCATATAATTACAAAATTGCCTATCAAAACACAAACAAACTACAAAATCAAATCTATTCAAAATTAAAATCAAAAATTGAAAAAAGTAAAACATCACACAGAGTTTATAAAATAGACTGTCAAAATTGTAATGGTGTATATAGTGGTGAAACCATGCAATATTTGGAAAATAGAATAAAAATCTCACAGCTTTAAAAAAACATGAAATAACTCAAAATCATACGTTTAATTTCAACAACAATTTTAGACAAAGAACAAAATTTAAAAACTCGTAATATACTTGAAATAATTTGAATTTATAAACATAAAAATGCAATTAATGATAAAACCGACATACAATATTTCACAAAATTATAGCTAAATACAATATTTTTAAAGATCTATTTAATTACAAAATTCAAAAACAAATAATCACAACATCCTATTTTAAAACGCAATCTATAAATAAAAATATAAAGATAAATTTTAAATCCTAGTAAACAAAACAATTTTGTCATTTACTAAACAAAAACATTTTATTTATAATTTACACTTTTTACATTTATATTTTTATACTTGAAAAGCTTTGAAATAAAGCGGAACGTTGTAGTAGTCATTCATGTTTTCAATATTTATGACCTAAATAAAGACCAAGAGAAGAAGAAATTAAAAAATACAAATTTATATGAGGATATTAGTTTCACATTCTTACCAATAAGGCTGCTTTTATTAATTCATTATTTTGGTCGTGGCGCTTAACATTTTTAACTCCTTTTGTTTATCGTTTTCGCCATTAGGCCGCTGCCATCGTCGACCATCTCTGTCAGAAAGACAAAGCGGACCTCCTGAGGAAGAAGCAGGTCTTGGAGAGGCAACGCGCCGAAATCTACAACTTCGAAACGGCCGTCATTCGCAAACAGCACTACGTAGAAAAGATGGACATAGACGTGCAGATAAAGAAAGAGGAAGCGCCTGACGATATGCACCTCGATATGATGAAACCCGATTGCTTCTTAGAGCGAACGCAGAAGAGCGATGAACCGGTCAATAAATGGAAGAACCTCAAGTATAAACGTTACACAATGGGCTGCTTACAACCTAGAGCGAGATATAAAAAGGCCTCTGATAAAGAAACGATGGAGTTGTTGTATAAGTTGGGAGTTACCGTGAGCCCTGCTAAAAATTTGGAGGACGTGCGGAAGTGCATGTTCTGTCATAATATCGGAGATGGCGTCGCTGATGGACCGGCTAGGTTATTAAATTTCGACGTGGATAAATGGGTGCATCTGAATTGCGCTTTGTGGTCTGATGGCGTTTATGAGACGGTAAACGGGGCTCTGATGCATCTAGAGAACGCTTTACAGCAGAGTTTGGTCTCGACTTGCGTCCATTGTAATAATCTGGGAGCGACGATCAGGTGCTTCAAGACCAGATGTTCGAATATCTACCATTTACCGTGCGCTATCAAAGATCGTTGCGTCTTCTACAAGAATAAGACCACTTTCTGCGCGCTACACGTGCCGAAAGGCGAAAAGGATAACGAATTGACTACGCTATCGGTGTCCAGGAGAGTTTACGTGAATCGCGACGAGAATCGACAGGTGGCGGCCGTGATGCACCACTCCGACCAGAATAATCTCCTGCGCGTCGGCAGTCTGATCTTCCTGAGCGTCGGACAGCTGTTGCCGCATCAATTGCAGAATTTCCACACCGCGAATTACATCTACCCCATCGGTTACAAGATCGTCCGATTCTATTGGAGCACGAAACACGTGAATAAACGCTGCAGATACGTCTGTTCCATACACGAGACTGGTGGCAGGCCGGAGTTCAGGATATTGGTGCAGGAATCGCGGGAGGAAGATGCGGAATTCCGGGACGCGTCGGCTCGCGGAGTTTGGATCAAAGTGATCGAGGCGATCGCCAGTTTGAGGAAGGAGAATCACTGTGTGCACGTCTTCCCGAAATACGTCACCGGGGAGGATTTATTCGGCCTAACTGAACCGGCAGTCGTGAGGGTGTTAGAAAGCCTACCAGGAATCGAGACTCTAACCGATTATAAGTTTAAATACGGTAGGAATCCTCTGTTGGAGCTTCCGCTGGCGATTAATCCGTCGGGGGCGGCTAGGACTGAGCCGCGTCTGCGCAATCAGTTGCATTGGAAGAGGGCGCATACGCAGCGAACCGGATCGTCTGCGCGGCCGGTGTTCGCTCCGACGGCTGTGGGTAGCGGGGAGGTGGCTTGTCCGTACAGCAAGCAGTTCGTGCACTCGAAGAGTTCGCAGTATAAGAAGATGAAGCAGGAGTGGAGGAACAACGTCTATCTGGCGAGGTATTATTATTATTTTAATATGGATGTTTGGCGTGCGCGTCTTCGGGGAGTTTATTGATTTGGATTTTTTTTTTTTGTCTTAGGTCTAAAATTCAAGGATTGGGGTTGTACGCGGCTAGGGATTTGGAGAAACACACCATGGTCATCGAATATATCGGGGAGATCATTAGGACGGAGCTGGCGGAAACTAGGGAGAAGAAGTACGAAGCTAAGGTATGTTATGAGAGAAAATCGGGGCTTTTTATTTTTAATGAAAAAAGTTCTTGCTATAATAGTCGACCAAAACATATTCAAGAGGGCATAAGGGATAATGAAACACTGGTGTATTACTCAATCAAATGTAACCGAAGGTATCGGCTTACTAGTTTCAGTTAAATAGCCATCTTCAGAGCCATGTTACATTCAATAGGCAAACATACAAATAAAATACAGTAGGTGTTCAATAAATTAGAAACTCTTATGATTTCGACGACAGGTGATAATAAAACTCTTTAACAAGAAATATAATAATTTTCAATAAAAGTAATGTCTGCTAAGTGGTTTATAGAAAAAAGTGTTTGTAAAATTTTATTTATTATTACTAGATACAGTCCCTTGCAACAACAATTGTCACACTGAAAACGTACTTTTCAGTTTTCGCTATGTTAATTATGCAAAAATTGACAAAATTGTTGGAGTATCAATCGAATTTGGAAATAGTACTGCAGTTGAGCTGCTAAGAGCGAAAAAAAAATGGAAATATGTAATTCAATGAAACAATATTTGGAAAAATTGTGATTTTTATTTTTTTAAAAATATGTTTACAAAAATTTGCATACAGCCTCAGAATTGAATTCTAAGCAACTTTTTCAAATAATTTTTTTGGATATCATATATTCTAACCTCACTTTTTGCAGATCGACGGCATATTTTTTAAATTTACCGCCATACTAGTGGTCACGTGACATGTGTCAAAATAAATTTTGGCGTTTCTAGACATGCACAACCTATTCCCCCAAAAAAGTTTTAGTATATTTTAACAATTAAGAAATTTCCCATATGTTGCAATATTTATCCGGTTGGCTCCAAATACTTGGAGGAACTCTTTGTGGCATACTATTAAAGCAGTTGGTAATCACATCCTTAATATCTTGGTCATTTCCCCAAATTTATGTTATCCTCTGCTTGAGTATATTTATATTTGGGTCATAAATTGTCGTATTTTTGCGTTTAATACGGCCCAACAATTTTCTATGGGATTCATGTCACATGTGAATTGCCACACCAAAGAAGCAGTACCGTACCTTGCTGATCCAAAAAGTTTTTTACTGTTTTGGCCCTATGGCATGGAGCACCACCATGCGTAAATATATGTGACTTACCTTCAGTACTTATAGTTTTTAAATGTCGCAAAAATACATCTGTTAACATCTGTCGATACTGCGTTTGGTTTATTGTTTCGGTAACAAAGTATAAAGAACCAGGATCACGTTCTGATATGCAACTCCATATCATTCTGCTGGTGGATGCTTGATAGTTTTAACGAGACATTTGTCTTTGTACTTCTCAGAAGCTCTTCTTCTCCCATACAGAGCGCCATCGGTTACAGCTTCTATTCGACATTCATTACTGAAGATTACCTATTAAGCGAATACACAAACTGGAGTGGCGAAACATGTAAAAACAAAAAAAAAAACGAACTCTTTTCCAGTCGTCCACAGTATAACGTCGATGCTGTTTGGCCCACTGGGGTCTTCCTTTTTTCATCCAAGTAGTCAGTTTTTTGGTTTCTTAACCGGACGTCTGCATTTTACCTCGTAGAGTCGACGACGCAGCGTCTGTGTGATATTTTTATGCCTTCTTGTGTAAGGGTGCGGTGAATTGTTCTTGCCGATGCCCTAGGGTTTAGTAAGGCCGTTGAAATGATTCTCTGGTCCGTTCGCGTAAAAGTTATACTTTTTCTGCGACAGTTTCTTCGATTTGACGTGGTTGGTGACAAGTTCTGTGTTACCCGTTTCGAGACTCTTGAGACAGTTGCAAACGAAACTTTAACACTTTTCGCTATTTCTCGCTGAGTTAGCTTGCCTTCAATCAGTAATGAAGCAATTGTACCTCTCTTTTCATTACTAATGTCTTTTTTTACGGCCCATGATAAATCACATCGTATAAAATTAACTATACTAGATTAGTGATGTAACGAATATTCGCATTCGCAATAAATATGCGAATATTGTGAATAAAAAAGTTACCTGTTAAAATGGATAATTTAGAAAAAGAAAACTAATATTTAAATTCATTGAGATCCTAAAACAAGCTTTTGAGCACAAATTTGCAGTTTTATATCTTATACTAACAATTAAAATCTATATGTTTGCACTATACATACAATACAATAATTTATGTAGACTAATTTTGCAAAAAATCAAGAACGCAAGAACTGTTCTCGGCACGCAATTGACGATAACTCAGGGTGCATTGCGATCTTTATATTTCTACCTGCTTAGGAGGGGTAAAAAAGGACCTATTACGGTAAACAATGTTCTTTATGAGCTATATAATTCATATTCATCCAAATTTCGAGGAATTTTATTATATACGAAATATACAGACAGAAAATAAGTTTCAAATTACTTTTGCAGAAGTTTCTAATTCCTTGATCATCTACTGTGCAAACGAAACGATGGAAAAGGTCAAATATGTTAAAATTAAAAGTTAATTAAAATTAAAAAAAAACTCTATCTCTGAATCTTTCTAGTGTCTCTCGCAATGTATTGAACTTGATTCCGTTATATTTTAGTGTTGTCTTATAAACTTTGATCAACTTTTTTAATTAATTTTAACATGTTTGACCCTTTCCATCATTTAATTTGTATTGTTTTTGCCTACTGAATTTATCATGGCTCTGAAGATGGTTATTTAGCCGAAACTAGTAAGCCGATACTTTTTATTACATTTGGTTGAATAAAGGGAAATTGAAAGGCTGGTCTTTCATTTTCCTTTTATTCAAGAATCAATGCTTCACTGGGGAATCGCTAAAATGTTTTAGATAAAATTCTTATTATACATTGCGAGTAACATTGATTGAAGCCCCTACGAAACAACAATTTCGATAGCATATGTTTTGATGTATAGATATTGTAATGTTTTCGGGGTAAATTATCAACTACGGCGATATATTTAATAAAAAGTATTATTTAAGTGGACGCCGTACTCAATCTTTCATCGAGAGTTTCTCTACTACGGGACCATGAAATTCCATGAAACTAGCTTAATCGCTTCATTACCATATGAGGAAGCGATCAAGCTTTTTTTGAATTAATTTGACGCACGTATTTTCGAGAAACTCTCACCAAAAGAAAATCCTATGTATTGAAATGGAAGAAAATAGCTTCTCTGATGTACAATAAAGGCACCTGGAAGCACCAACCTCTTGACAGTTTGTTTATGGTTTAATAACCACGCCCCACCCTGATTGGGCAATGGCTGTTGCCTAGCAACCAAGAACTGATACCAATATTCGACCATTGCGCATTTACGTTATTTTCAATTTCAAAATTTTAGAAAAACTTATTTGAGTAATTAATGTTGCTGTTTTTATGTATAAATTTCAGTAATAGTAAATTTAAATATTATAATTATGACGTAAGTGTACAATTTTAATATAAAATAATTCAAAATTTTCTATCATAATTTCTTTTTTAGATAATTATCGTTTTTTGTTAATTCTTTAAATATAAAATAATAATTACTCCATTGAAAAAGGCGTTATAGAATGCCGAAACATGTATGGAAATTGTAAATGGTTGATATAATAAATAAAGTTTGGAATACAAGTCAATCAGGCCTTTCAATTCGTCCACAAATGAAGATAGAAAATATGGTACAGATAGTAAACCACATAACTTTCTATAAACGCAAAAAGAGCGAATGAATGTTTCCGCAGTTTGTGAGTAGCAGGCAACACGTTTGCATCTACTTTACTTCACATACGCTGTATATTTAATTATAATATCATAGCATACAATCATATTTTTTTGGCGCTGTTGTATATAAGTTATAATTTGTGGAAAACTATTAATAGTTTTGTTGTTGTTAACATTACTTTTGTTTAATTTTACGTGTTGTACCGCACATAACCAAATTTAAATTACCCGCAATTATTCTTAGTAACTTCAACGTTGAAACATAAAGCTAGCTACTATTTTGTACCACATTGATAGTTATTTTAATGCCTTTACGTTGAAGTTACTAAAAATAGTGACAGAAAATTTAAATTAGGATGGCGACAGCATGTTCTCAGCACATGTAATCTGATTACGGAACGCCAATTTAGTAACGTCAGTACTGTCACAGATTATCCAAATAGTTCACTTGCAGTCGGCACCTTTGATGTTCGTGGCACAAACGGTACTTCGCGCAGACTATCACGCGCATTTCGACAGGCCCGCATTAATAAAAATGTCAGGAACGGATCTAATATAATTGAACAAAATTAAAGTCTAATGTGTCTTTCATTTTGTTTATGTTATGAATTTAATGTTAGCAATATATCATTACAGAACTATAGGGAAGTAATTTTTAAGAAAATATAAACAAACATAATCTAGAAAAGATTGTAAGATTGCCTTCGATATTAATTTATCCAAGATTAATAAAAACTAAGTTTAAGAAAATTATAAACGTTTATTCGTATGTGAAAAGTGGTGTAACAATAAGGCGAATGCTATTACATATAAAAAATATATCAAATAAGAAATTGTAACGTAGCAAAATCAAAACAAAAGAAATATCGTCATTATTTTATCGTTTTAGCATTTAGCTTGTAAAAATAAGCAATTGAAGTTTTGAAACATTTACTAGTTAGTGGGTTAAGAAATAAAAAATAAAATGAAATAAATATGAATATATTTCCAATTTTGAACGTTTTCAAGATTGCTGTGGTAAAGGTTGGCCTATTTCTTGTTCGCTTATGGGGATCTCCTGAGGTGCATTCATAGTGATCTCAGAATGTTCTTCTACAAAGAAAAGACATCCATATATGTACAATTTTTAATTAGTTAATATTAATAATTAGAATTGTTAAGTCGATTCACTTAAGAATTCTCTTTTCAGATATATTTATAATTGAACCTGCGTTATATTGTTGCTGCACATATAACTTATGTATATAAATAAAGGTTTACAGTTTTCATACAAAGTAGTTAATCAAAATAATGTCATTGTTATATTTAATATTCCAAGGTGCAAACATCTTTACATGTAAACCTTATTAGTGTATTTTTAAAAATGGTTTACTACTTAAATTTTGTACGTTATGTATGAAAGACATATGTACTTACTTTCAAAAATTTTTGTAGGAACTGCATTTTTCTTTAACGGAGTCTTTGCTAGGCTTGCGAACATACTATCTTCAAAATGTTCCGCACAAACCCTAAAAGATCGGTACAGATGTCTGGTGAAATTGTTTCTAAATCCCCACGACCAATATTCTTCACCCACAATGCACATCTTAAAAAATATACATAAAATACATATTAAAATATATATATATATATATACTTATTTGTAATATAATCTATATATGAAAACTTAATAGCTTACCTTTCTGGTAATATTGGAAACCTGAAGAAACTTATTCCCGGAATATTAAAGCTATGTTTATTGCGACAATCAGGAACACAACATTATCACACATTGTATAAAAATCACTGAACAGCTAAAGTTGAAGTGGTTCAATCAACACAATGATGGCAATATATTGAGAAATTAACACAATAATCTCTCGCTACAACGCATATCAATGACAACTGCTTGCTGCTTCATAACCATAAACGAAAATTCATGAACACAGATACAAAACAAGCTGGAAGAGTGCGCATACGCAAGCGAGGGATGCCACTGCAAACCAGAAACAGTGACTACTACGCACACGTTAAAAAAAAAACAAATAACCGACAAAGAAATATATCACAAGGACTATCTGAAATCTGTCTTGGACTTCACAGGATTTCGTACACATCCTTTTTGCATTTACTAACAATATGTAATTATGGCAACTACAAATAATTTCTCTGTTGCTGCTCTGTGTAGACTGCTAGATCATTTTTCGATTGGAGAGTAAAAAAGTCATACTTTCAAATTTTTTTGTATTTTTATCTTCACTTGGCATTCCAGTAAAATTAAATTGAGTGACAAAATTCTGTAGAAATATTTTCAAAGACTAGCGGATCACAATTCACACAAATTCAATCAACTGGTAAACGGACGAACTTATTAAGTATGGATGCGACTAAAATCTTTGACAAGGTGCATTAACCCAAGTTTCTCTCTCTTGCTTGTTAAGAATCGGGATTTACATGCTTCCGATTCGACGAGGAACGAATGCGTCGACGCCACCTTGTGCGGAGGTCTGGCCAGTACATCAATCACTCGTGCAATCCAAATTGCGTGGCGGAAAATCGTGAAGTCAACGAGATTTGACGATCATAATATTCGCCAAGAGACGGATACAGCGAGGCGAAGAGGTAAGAAGATTATTAAATCCTCAATCAACGAGGAAATATGAGAAAAAGAATCTTTTGTAAGCGATTATGAATAATAGTTTCATTATTATAAAACAGACAGCAATAACGTGAGTCAGTTTGCATGACGTCACGAACCGTTGAAATATTCCTGTTCGCTCAAAACGTACAAACATCGTTAGGTTATTTAATGATCAAACACTTTGAGACAGGTGAAATAAACAAACTTACACAAATAAACATACCGTTAATATTTGTGAATGATTCTTTTTATAAAATCAGGATTTAAGAGTATGTTAATCATGACAGCACTGAAAAACAAAATAACAAAAAGGCACAAGTGAGGACAATAAGTTTAATCGGGACCATTATCGCTTAAAGTATTCACAGTAACCGATAGTATGCAAGTTTCTTCTTCTGATCACAAACCAGTCTCTCTGATTGTACTACTTCTGAATTTCGTTTCCAATATGTTGTACACCAAGTACGTCAAATTTCCAGACTATTTAATTCAATCCCGCATTTATACAATTGTTACACATCCTCCGATCTGCCATATTTCATCCAATGCTTCGTAACAAACCTCCTTTCTTGAGAACAAATAATATCTACCACAACAATGTGTTTCAACCATCAGAAAATGTCTTTTTCTTTAAAGTTCGTGTTCAAAATGCTTTAATGCTTATGTCTGAAAAAATGTATGTGAAGAGAACCACTGCCAAGCAATATTTGTATAATACCTCAGCTGTTTTCGTAATTCTCATAAATTGTGGTTGTGCAATAGCACATTGACAATGAAGTAGAATAATCAATTTTCACAACACTTATTTCATATGCACTTTACGTTTTGACGTCAGTGGAATGTTAATTCCTGTGTGTACTCAATGAATGAAAATTTTGCTTATGTTTTGCAAACATGAATGTTTAGAAACACTCGATTACTCTAAAAAACGAAATACTAGTAAAGAATATGACATTAAAAGTAA
Organism: Protaetia brevitarsis; assembly: GCA_004143645.1. Taxonomy (NCBI): domain Eukaryota; kingdom Metazoa; phylum Arthropoda; class Insecta; order Coleoptera; family Scarabaeidae; genus Protaetia; species Protaetia brevitarsis. Next base: position 460 of record RXPK01002221.1, on the reverse strand, counting down.
AAATATATGGATTTTATACTCCTCGCACGAAAGTTAACGGGTAAGTAATGGCACCCGTTGTTCTCCGCGCGTTCTGCGTTGAAATACCACGTAATTAACGAAACTATGAACTCCTTCGATTGTTTACACAATGGTTTCCGCAATGGTTTAGTTGTAAAACTATTATTTTAAATAAAATAATAACAAGCCAGATAGACGCAAACACCCGACACTTTACTGCAAATCCCAGAAATACCTTTGACATTACAGCTATAAACTAAATTGGAAGGAATACATTGGGAAGATCTGACAAGCATGCAATTAAAAAGCAGTAGGCACCAACATAGTATCTTTATCTGAACATGAATAAGTTTATATGAGCTTGGTTATTATTGAAAGGTAACTATGGTATGCATGCCGCGAATTTGCAAGTAATGATAGGCGGCTACCTCGTCTGTATATGGTAAAAAGAAGTTATGAT
>RXPK01002220.1:0-32737 GCA_004143645.1 Protaetia brevitarsis | reverse complement strand
AATGAAAATTACCCTACAGAGTAATTTAGTCCCAAAAAGTGAAAATTTCTTGTATTTCATTAATTTTAAACTATATTTTGAGGTACCTACTTATATCCAATAAAGCAATTAATTTTCTAAAATTACTCCAGTTATAGAGTATTTACTAGTTTCCTCCAAATAACATGGACTGTGCCTCAAGCTTTGATGCATATTTACACTTCTAAGTGGCTAAAGTTTCTTCCTTTTTTTTTAGAGTGCACCAAGATCATGGTATTGGACCTTAGATTAGATTTCTTTTTGTGGGTTCATTTTTTGAAGAGTTGAGCCTACGCCAACAAATCTGCAACGTCAGATCACCTAGAGAATAACATCCACTATGTTACAGTCAGGATAACCCAGAAAATTACATAAAAAAAATCAAAAATTTTCTCGAGAATTAACTGTTACAGAATATCCAGAGGTGGACATTTGAGTAACATCATTTTCCATAATAAATGAATATTATGAATACGATTAATAATAATAAAAAATGAGAGAATGTTACATTGAGGTTTTTAATTTTTTTTAAACTTCTTATATGAAAATAAGGTACTGTGGGAATCATGTTTGACTTTCTATAGTAATATGCCCTTACACTTGTTCCAAGTAAAGCAAAAATAAGAATAAATAAATAATTTTTTATATCATATTTATATATTTAGTAAACATCCAAATGCCTAAAATTTAAACAATACAGTATTGTAAATGTTTAATTTATTTTACCGTGTTGTACCTCTTGCAAGGTGTTGCAATTTATATATGTTGTTTGGGTATGCATATAGTATATTTGGTGAGAAAATCATTAGGTGCTCCCAAAACACAACATATGTATAAAAAAACATTACCAAAATATTTACTTATATTTTTGGTTTACTTAGGGGACGTCTAGGATCGTTAAAAACTGCAGGTAATCACCATCTACAACTATTAAGCCATACTACAAGACATCAAATACGCTAATGAAAAAGATTTTTGTTTTTCTCCTCAATAGTTATTTACTCGAAAACTATCGTATAAACATTACAAAGTTAAATCTTACGGGCATTCAATATTATATACAAACCTACTTCAAGAAAAAAATATTAGCCAAATCTATGTATATGCAAGGGCCGATTTCAAATTTACTCACTTATTTAAACATTAACACGTAGTGTTTATTGGAGTAAATATCAAAGTATAGTTTTTGTAAATTATTTAGTTTTTAAAATTCAAACATGCACACACCAAATAATTGATCGAAAATATTGTGGATAAATTCTGAAGAAGACGATTAAAGTATGATGTAATTGCTATTATACATATGTTTCAATTAACATAAAATAAGAAGGAATCAACCAAGCTGCCTCACCAAGAAAGACCATTATTTTTTAGAAAACATCCGCTAAAAATAAACTACTTCCAAAAACATTTTATAATAGTTCTTGAAAGAAAAAACCCAGGCTAGACTTTCACAGAACTGCGAGAAGTTGTTTTGAGACGCACATACTACCTACTTCATTTGGTTTCATGCGTTCTTGTTTGGTTCACTAGAGAACTGTCCGAAAGCGACAAGTAGATTGTGACCGAAGCAAAACGAGCAGTGAGAGATTCCAGAGCGTTTCTTATTTGGAAAATAGGAATAATGCCCGCAAAGTACGTATGCACGAAATAATTGGTCATTAATAATCGCTATTCCAACAGGAAAGTGGTATTGTAAAACCATTAGTGTTGTTTGTAGCGCGCATAGGCTACATATGCGTGCATACGGATATAATAGTTAAGTATTACATCTATGGGTAATCATATGCTTTAATTTATTACTAGTACTTTATAATTATTGAACGCGTGTGACATATTTACTCTGTCCTGGGAAAATTATAGGCATGTAAAATAATTGCAATCGTCCACTATTGATTCATATATTCAATATAGTTTTGTAATTTCTAAATTTAAATGGACGTTGGTTGCTATTGAACTTGACGTAGATCAATAGTCAATCATTTAAAAGTTATTTAAATAAAAATCGTTGATCCTATTCTATGGAAGGTCTTTTATTCCAAGAGCTATTAACTCTTTGCCTATACGTTTATTGAATTGCTTCAATGTAAACTATTAAAAACCTGCTGTAGATTAATTTATAATGTGTGGTTAGTAAAAACATCTAGTGCAATTACTATTTTGTCTTGATTCTTATTGCGAATGTACGGAGTGCGTCGATTTAATAGTAGCAATAAAACTTTCCGATCATAAAATCACTATTGTGTTATTCCTGACATAATTAAGCTAATTATAACAATGTGGTTAAAATTAAATATTATATAAATTACAGAATAATTTTATTTTAAGCTTTTAAATATATATATACAGTTTTACAAAATAACCTATTTTGTGTTGTTTTATTAACTGATTTATACTATTGACAATGTTATTATTCTTTTTTCTTTCAGAAAAATATGACTGTAAACTACTATTATTATTGTTAATAGTACGACACTTAATAGAAGAGCATTATATTTTCAAAATTTCCCAGGAAGAGCAAGAAGTCGTTTCCGAAGGAAGTATTCCATTTAATATAAATCACTTATTCAGTTAATTACTGCATGTCAGAGTTTAATAATGCGTCAGTTGAATGGGGCGGGAACGGCGTCAAAATATCTACATTAGATGTTAATTATTAAGTGTCAAAAGCACCCCTAAGGAGGTGTGGTTTCTGACTTCAGTGTAACTTTAAGTTAATGTAATAAAGCAAAACTTGTACAATATAACTTCAAGAGAGTTTTATTTATTGCTGTTTCCATGATAGCTAGCGTATTTTAAAGAGAGATTGATTCGTTATGTTAGATTTACTTTAAATTGAAAGCTGTAAAAGCTGGTTGTACAGGATGCAGTAATAATGTTGTCCGTTTTTATTACTTGGGTCGTATGCTGAAAGCAATTTAATTTCTGGGGATATAATATAGTATTAATATTGTACATCTTCAGAAAATATAACCCGTTATACTGGATATTCCATAAAAAAAAGTAGTTCAGAAAATGTATTATGTCAAAGAAAGATTCGGAATAAAACTTCAACCATCCAGAGATCATGTAATGTTTTGCGATTTTCGAGTGACAGCTGTTTTAGTTAGAAAATTGAAAATTTAAACATATAGAAAGTTTTAGAAAAGGAATAATATTTATTCTTTTTCTGGAGATTTGGTGGGATTCCGTGATGGTATGTATCTACGTGTGTATCAGAAAACCAAAGCGACTTCAGAATGATTGCTCTGAGGTTTGGTCCCCATTGTTGTAGAACCTGGTCGTGGACGGGCCACTAATAAGATTGGATAATGCAGGGCAGAAAATTTTGACGTACGCAGGTGATCTTGACACTCTGGCTCAGCTAAATTCAACAACGTAGGTTATACAAGAATAGATTGCGGAGGAGGGTCTTAACATTAGTCCCTCCAAAACGACCATAATAGCACTTATCTGGAGGAGGAAACTAGATGATTTTGAACCGAACTCCTGAGTGAAAAAATGAAACTCGAAAAGGAAGTGAGTCTGGGGGTAATTCTTGACTCCAAGCTCATTTGGAATCGACAGCTTCAGAAAAGTAAACCCAGGACAGAGGAAGCACTTATGCTGGCTAGAAAAGACCATCAAAAACATTGGGATTAAGGACAAATATGATGTATTGGGCATGCATCGCAGTGGTCAGACCCATGATCACCTATGCATCTCTGGTATAATAGACGAGTAGCAAACTGCTATAATTGAACTTAGCAAGACACAAAGGCTTGCCCGTTTAGGAATATTAGGAGCAATTAAGCCTATTCATATAGCAGCAATAGAATGTCTACTAAAGCTGTTATTATGGATGAAGCAACAGTGGGCTATCTCAGGCTATAAGAACTACCAAGACGTAGTGATATCACTGCTCTTGATGACTAGTTCACGAAGGGATCCAAACCTTTGTCAGGGCACAGGAGCCAGTATTTGTGGACCGAGCCCTAATCAGACGATATCCATAACCCTGGAGAAGCATGCGACGGTCTTCCAGGCAGAGGTATTCGCCCTTGCAGCCTGCGCAGAAATGATTGCAAAGAGGGTTACATGAGGAGGAAAATAAGTATATTGATTGACAGTCAGGCTGTTATCATGGCACTCTCGAACTCTGTAACTAGGTCAAAGCTAGTTAGAGATTGTGTCACACAGCGTCTCTGATTTGGGTGCCTGAACGTAAGGATATAAAGGGCAATCTAGTAGCCGACAAACTAGTCAAGGAGGACTTTAAAAGACACTTCTTCCTAGGTCCAGACCCCGTATGTGGAATTACCGAGGTTTCTGCTAAAAGGTAGATTTGGACCCGGTTAGATAAAGAAAATACAAAGAAACGGAGGTCGACTGAAGGCCAACTCCATACTAAAGCGCTAATAGGAGATGGGGATGCTAAATTCTCTGATAATCTATTCAGAGACAGCAAGAAAGAAGAACACATGTCGGGTAAGCGAATCGTGGTGCAAGAGATGCGAACTACAGGAGGAAACGAGTTTACATGTAATCTGCACATGTGAGGAATTGAAAGTACTCAGGCAGAAACATTTCGGGAAGGATCTATTGAAGCCCTCGAGGGTTCTCAAGTTTCCACTGGGAAATATAGTGGGCTTTATAGAGAACACCAAGCTGCTCGAGTGGAATGGCTAAAAAAAATAGTTTTGTTCTTATCCAAGAAAATTGCGTTGTAGTTGTAGCTGAAAAAGCATATGCAAATAAATTACTTTGATAATGTTGGGATGATTGAAGATTACAGATGTTTCGTTTAAAAAAAAATAATTAATCAACCCTTTTTTTATGAAAGGTGCACAATTAGTGTTCCAATTATATCCTCCAAATATTGGATTGTTATCTGGCACACATCAGTAGGAGTAATAAAAGACAGACGTGATATTGCTGCACGCTGTATATTGAGTAGAACTAACTTGGTTACTATTTTTCTTGCAGTTCTTTTTTGTTGTAATTTCGATTACGTGGTACTAAAACCAATATAAAAGTATAAAAGTTACTCTAACATGCGTATACTCATACGTTTGTTATTGCGTATTTTCTTTAGCTAACAGTGAACAACTAATTTAACATTTCACGGCTATGCGTATCAAAGTGGCAAGATCATTGCGATTACATGTTGTTCCTTTCTGAGGTTTTGATAATAGCGTATCGTAAAACATCAATTGTAAGTTAATAATCGTACAGTAGGAGATATTACTTTACGCACTTGCTTTATTTATTAGTCTCACGAATTAGGGACGTGGAACACCGTTATCATGTGTCGTCTATTTTGAATATATTCGAAAACGTTTTATATCTGATCTGCCATTTAGTACAGGAAATTGAAACTAATTTAAACTTGACAGAAGTTTAACTTTTGCTACGGTTATATTATTTTCCAGTTGAATAAGTACAACTTTTGACTTATTTTCGTTTGCTCCGTTAATAGTGGATAGACGTATTAGAGAAAGCATATTCACTTAATTAGTTGAAATATAATTAAAGGACAAAGTGGCATGTGTTCATAATCGCTGATTTTAATTAATATCGCCATGTTGTTTATGTGTGTAGTATTCTTTTTCTTTTAAGTAAGTTTCCTGTTTGAGGTTTGAGAAAGAAGCTATAAAGTCTTTACACACCATGTATTGATTATTTTTAAAAACAAAGTCGGTACATTATATGTAGGTTGATCTCACAATTAGCAGGCGCATATAAATATTGTATATTACGTAAATAAGGCTGTGGGAATGGTGTTAGTTTGTCTAGTGTCTGTTAAACAATATTTATTTATAAAATATTCATTTATTATTCATATTTTTCTAGGCTCTTATTTTCATTTTGTTTTTATTATACAAAATAATGTCATTAGGTTTATAAAAACGCGCAGTGAGTTGCAAGATCATTTAAGATTTATGATAAACTAATGGTTTCATTTATATGATTGACATAACTAAAGGGTATCGCTTCAAGGTATTACAACATTAGGTGTAGAATTGATTATTGACAATGTTGTCTCTATTTGATTATTGTTATTACATAAAGTGAGTACAGTGTATCAACTGTTTGTTAAAAGTATTTAAGTTGCTCTAGAATTCAGGAATGTTCTGCTTTTTTAGTGTTAATTTTAAATAAATTTTGTGATGCACAGTCCCTGGCAACATTATTAGGGCAAATTTTTGATAATTTCAAGTATTTCGGCGACTATAGTTTGCAACACTCGCGAACTGTAAATCGCGGATTCTAATGAAACTTCGCCAGTTTATAGACCCCATGGAGTGTTATTCAAGAATACTTTCTGTTGTTGCGGAACTTCAACTTTTGGGTGGTGTAAAACGCGCTTGAAGATCGAAAAAAATGTCGTTTATCCAAAATAATTTTTAAACGGGAGATATAGAAAAAAAGGTTCAATGGCGGACACGCACCGTTTATGTAGCTCTTTCGAGTGGTAGAGCTATTTATATACAGGGCGTTACACGGAACGACATATGTGTTGTGCTTATTTGATCGAATTTCAGAAATCGGTTATATTCCCTCTATTTGCATCGTATGGTATAGGATGATTTAAATTATACAGGCTGTTCCAATTAGATTTTTTTACATATTTCTTTTCTATGAGATCTGTATACAGGCGATTCAAAATTAAGTGGCACCATTGCAGCTCTGTTATTATTGATTCTAGAAGTGGTTAAATTAAGCAAAGTTTAAGGTTTTAAAGCTGATGAATATGCAAATACGGAAAAGTTATTTTCGCTATTAATTATGCAAAAATGACACAAGTTATTGAGTATCAGCGAATTATTATTTAGTGAGTTGAGCTCTAAAAAACAAAAAAATAGAAATGCGTAAATCAATTAACTAAAGTTAAAAAAATGTGATTTTTAATTTTTTTTTTTTTTTAAATATGTTTACAAAAATTTGCATACAGTATCAGAATGAATTATAAGCAACTTATTGAGATAACTTTTTTGGATATTATGGCACCTAACTTTACTTTCTGCAGATTCGTGGGATATTTTTTAAATTTACGGCCATTCTAGTCGTCACGTGACGTGTATCAAAATAAATTATAGCATATTTTAATAATAAAAAATCCCATATTTTGCAATATTTATACCGGTCACTGTGTATGGATGCATGGGGGTCTATTATGGTTACCATTTAAGATTATTATCATATTAAACAGGGTGTTCCAAAAGCCTTAAAAGTATCAAAGTTGTTGTTTTTTTTTTTAAATAAAACCATCTGTATTTTTGAATTCTCCGATCAAAGTAAGTGTCTCTTTTAATCAGGTTTATAATATATATCAATTTTAGTTTTTTTTTTTATAATTTGAGTTTTGTGAAAATCTAACCTAATTTTTATGTTTCAAATACATACTGTAAATTTCACTTTACATAACTTCAGTACTCCTTAAGCATTTGAAACATGAAAATTAGGTTAAATTTTCACAAAATTAAGTAATTTAAAAACTCTAAGGTTGAGGTATTACACATTTGATTAAAGGCAATACTTATTTTGATAGGAAAATCCGAAAGTGCGTGTTCCATTAAAAGAAAACACCACTTTGATACTTTTGAGGCTTTTGAAACAACCTCTGTAATATGAAAATAATTTAAAAAGCAATCATAGCGGACCGCAATATATCCCAAACGTGAAACTTTTTGAACGTTCGGTATTTTGGTCACAATATTCCCTGCCTTAAAGCGTGAATAACCCTGCATAGGATTGGACAGGGGCGCGATGCTCTTTTGGTTAGTTATGCAACCCTTAATAAGCAGCAGTTGGTTAGTTTGGATGGGCGGAAATCTGGTTGGCTAACCTTATTTCCCGGTGGCCCGCTGGATTCCGTTGTGGATCTCTTGTTGTATATAAGTTAACACACATCCTATAATTATTTCACACTGTCAGTAAATACCTTTACCTAGTTTTTACTGATTTATTATGTTCATTTTTGTTAAAAAATGCAACTGGAGTTATGAATGACGCTAGCGCCAAAAGCAATGGACCTTTCGGCCTTCGATCATGAATCCCTGAAAAATAACTAACAGCGCAATAAACAGTTTACATACAACAGCAGTTGTTAGCAACATAACTATTGAGTATATAAAAACATTTTAAAGTAATTGCTAGACGTTACCGGCTATTCTAAACAATACGAAAATAATTATGTAAATACACGCACAGAACTTCTTTAAAAAATGTATTCAAACCAATATATGCGCTGTGTATACTATGCTCCTTGAATTTCGGTACTTTATATTTGAGATAACCCCAAATAAGGAAGTTATTTGTCGACAAGTCAGGCAAGTGCCGCGGATAAGTAATGGGACCGAATCGAGCCATTCAGGACAAATTTCATCAAGAAAGGTCGTGTGGCAGCTGCAGTAGAATGGAGCATTTGTATTTGTTATATCGATCATTGTTTTGGCTATATATTGCACAGTAGTGCGTAATAGTTCGTCTAAATTAAAATGAAATAAGGCATGGATAAGTTATAATGTCAGAGTTAAGAAACTCACCGTATAGATCGTACTAACGTTGGAAGTGTAAGATCTCCTCCTTTCACACAATTTAGAGGTTAGTAATTTTCTTTTACCATGGCGATTAACCGTATTACCTCTATGTCATATTTATGAAAGTGGTAATAACCTAAACGTGCCACGAGTGTCGCCTTTACCCTGTATAAATTTAATTTTACATTTATTAAAATATTTATGTTGAACTAAATAACAGTGCGAACGACCAGGTGAAAAATTTTTTGCCAAGAATTTGTACTAGGCCTTTTCAGATGAAATTCTTAATAAATACATCGAACAGCGAAAGTGGTGCAATTAAGCGTCATGAAGTGCGACTATTTTCTTTTATTTCCAACTCGCAGTTCTTATCAACCGTTTTTATAATCACTTCATTTTTCTAACAGTAGAATAATTTGCTTTCACTAATTCCAATACTTTTGTTACTTTCTTCACTCGTTGATTAGCATGATAGGTATGAGGTTTTAAGTATTAATGCTTATGTAGCGTCTAGACTAGTATTAAATGTGCACCACTTTTTTCTTTTTGTTTAACTGTTGATTTATTTAAAATTAGATTCCTAGAGATTGCACAACTATTTGCATTTATCAGATTTGTCACGCTCTGGAAAAAAGGTAGGTAATGTAAATAACTATTTTTTCAAGACTCAATGGAATTTAATTTCAATTTGATATAGGCGCTTATTACACTTTCGTTAATTTTGTTTTCAATTATTATAAAAACCTAATTAATCAATAGCTGTGTAAATCGTGTTTATGCCATGTGAGCGTTTGTTTCTTTCGAAATAAATAATATATGCAATTATATAATTTAACATGAAAAATGGACGTATGCATACAACGAAAGAGATCGAATTAAAATCAATAAAGAAGGGACTATAATACAGAGTGTTGAAGCGTAACGTTAATATAAGAATAGTTTTTACGGCAATTTTTTGCGCCCATAATTATATCCAGTTTCATCTCCTCAATCACTTCTTACTTGCACTGTTCGTATCTTTTGCTCAATCCATATAGCATGGAAAGTAGGTGCATCAGAATCGTTTTCAATATCATGTACTGTGTTCTGTACCATTATTGTACTAATAGCCGTGCCTGATGTTATTATTTTTAATCTTATATTATTTTGCGGGGACGGAAGTTAGGTCTTGTAAAAGGTTTTTACACCTTTAGCTTTATTATTACTCCTTTTTTCTGAAAATACCACGTGTTACTGCACTGTATTAGGTGTAACAAGAGTCAGTGTGAGTTTTATTCGTTTGTTTAATAGATATTTAATCCTAAACAAACATTTCCTAGCTGTTTAAAACGCGATGATTAGTTTATTAACGGCCATGGGATAATGCGGTTTATAATGATGTATAACAACTAATATGAATAATTAAATTTACCTAAAGGTAGAAACTTTTATTACGTCGCAATTTAGAGTGAATTTATCTCCGCATTTGTTTAATATGTATTTAGAATAATTGTTATATAGCTCTTGGTGCTTATAACTGGAACCTGAACCTCGTAAAGATGTAAAGTTGAATAAATGAAAAGTAAAAAGTTGTAATCGAGGGCACATACAGGGTGTTACAGAATAACTATCTTAGTATTATCGGAAATGATAGAGGACACCTGTGTCTGGAAATATCTCGCTGTCAAGATAACCTAAAAATCTTTAGTAACAATCTCAGTTACAACAGGAAAGAGTTAAGGAAGGTTTTATTAGAAATAATACTGTGTAAGAATTCGAAAATTCCATTCCTGTATAATACAAAAGTAATTTAAATTCATTCTATTAATACGCTGAGATGATAAGTACGTGGCATTTGTTGAAAGCAGCGTTCTACTTCACAGGAACAATAGTCTATTTGATTAAAAGACTCGCGTTAATTAAGATAATAGCATTACTTTAAATTTATCGCCTCTCGTTTATTGTATGTTACAATTGCTAACCAGCGAATCCCACGTTACTTTCCAGAAGGGCGTTTGAAGTTCAGAAAAATAACGCCAACGATCATTCTTGCGCCCTCCTGTAAAGAGAAGCGGAACTAGTAATCGGTACGGAATGACGTCACAACTAAAGTTTATAAAAATTCTTTGCATTGCTGTTTTGAATCAATTAGTTCGCGGACCGCTTCAGCTTCAGAGAAAAGCACGTGTTACCCCTTCGTTCAGGGCGTTTCCATATCTTAAAATTAAAAACCAAACTTCTCTTCTTAAATTTTGCAATTAAAATAAGCTTGAAAATTTCGAGAACAGGAAGCAAAAGCTTTTCTCGAGAGGTGTTTTCTTTTTGTGCTAAACCGTTCGAAAAAACCCCTTTTCTTTAAAATTCTTGTGAGTGTTGTGTAAGTTTTTGTGCCTTTTAACTTGGATTACGGGAAGAATTAATTACCCACCTCGGTTGGTAATATGTTCAAAAATTCTGCTTAAAACTAATCAATGCAAATACGTAGAAACCGTAACTCGTTCTCTCTCTCTCTCCCTTAACAGATAAATTTGTAAGTAAAAAATTACAATATTATAAAATGTCTAAAATATTCGTCCAATTAATTGTGTCTTGTTTTATTTTTACCCGTTATTTTATTTAATTTGTAGTTTGTTGTCACACTATTGTCACAATTTATTCAATATATAATTGTAAAAAGTAGTCACTCTATTATTTTCGCCATCACAAAATAAGATCAATTTGTACCCCTAGTAAAGGAGAGGAAGTCATTTCGTAAAGAGAAACCCGACGAGGTGGGTAAGTCGACAATCTTTAGGCTAACTAACGGCCCTGCTTCGGTTGACTGAGAAAAACACCGTTGGGAAACATCTTTGGCTAAAACTTCTAAAAGTAATCGCTACCGAACAAAAGGATTGTTTTCCAGCAGTGGCTCATCGGTCAAAAAAGCAGGTGGGGTTATCTGTAAACGAGGCTTGATTTTGCCTGAATGAATTTGGGCTGACCACCTCCAAAAGTTTCCAGGTAAGAAAACCCGTTCCGTTACAACTGCATTAAACTTTATAAAAAATGTTCGAAGCTACGATTATCAGTTTCGATACACAAGTTGTAACGATTTGTAATCGAATGCCGAATTCTTCAAAATAGCTGAGCTCGTTCACGAATATCATTAAACGCTAAAATAATTCGAGCCACTAAATCTTCTTCTATATTAACAGGTGCCTCGTAGCCCAATTAATATAACCCCCAAATACATAAATCAACTGGAGCCCTATCTGGTGAACCATCAAGCTGGGAAATACTATTTCTTCAAATATTATGTGGGATATTGCAATGCTAGTAAAGTATGTTCCAGAAAAATGCCATATACATGCCCATCTAACTGTGTAGGCAATAAATATGGCTCCACTACATAATGAAAACTGCCATTGATGATGTAACCTGTGGACGGCGTGAGGATTTTCTTGGTTCCAAATATAACTATTATGTGTTTTATAATAGCTATTTCCAATAAAATATGCCTCATCTGTCTACACTAGCATAGTTGGAGATAAATATTTAAAATATAAATCTTTAAATTACTGTTGGTTAGAATGATTAGGATTACGTTCTTGTTAAATATTAGAATAGGTACTGCTGTTGTTTTATTTGTTTCTAGATCATTACTGGTCCATCCTTGCGCTGCACAGTGCAGCTGGGAGAGCGAGTTAGTGGACAAAAATCTGATAATGGTAGATTATTATACAAAATTTCACGCTGATTACGAATATACCAAATATATTTACCAAAACCTTAGAAAAACGGACCCTACTACTATTAAGTCTGTATATAAGTAATTACGGCCAAAATATATACGTACCTATAATAAAACATACAAAACAATAAAATGTATTTAATATTAACTAAAAAGATTAAATCCTTACAGAAAAAATTATCATGAAATATTCATTTATTCAATAAAATCATTTTACAAAAACATTTTTAATCAATTATGAAATTAAAATTGTGACTATTAAAACATCTAAATTCACTAACTAAATGATTACAAAAGAAATAAAGTAATCCTCCTGTGGGTTCCGGGTCACACAGGAATGGAAGGAAACGAAATAACGGATAACCTCGCAAAAAAAGGGGCTGGAATGCCTGTGCAGAGAAAATCCAGTTACTGGGAAAATCTCCAGGGAATGAGGCAAAGTAAAACTCTTCTGGGAACTTATAGCCAGAAGGAGGTTACTAAAGCATCAATCTGAGTAAGAACAATGTTCGCATATTAACAGGAATACTTTCAGCTCATTGTAGATTGAAGGGACGCCTGAGTAAGCTTGGATTGGAAAAAGCTTCTGAATGTAGATTTTGTGGGGAATAAGATGGAACACCCATCCACCTCCTCTCAAACTGCGTAGCACTCGAGGGCATTGCACCTGGGAGCATGTGAAATCGAAGAGGGAGACTTAGCTAGACTGGGGCCCTCTGACATCTTACACTTTCTGAAAGGAATAGGATTGGAAGGCCATCGTAACAGCAAGAATAGGGTACACATAGATCTTTAGGTCGCAGTGTAACATCATCCCTTCTAGTTTACATACATACAACTAAATGATTAAATATTTGGTTCTTAAATTATATGCACCTTGAATTATTAGATACATGGTACAAGAAGGTGAGTGGAATTCATTTTTAATACAGGCATTACAGCACCTTAGCAATTTTTATTTTAGACTGATATATGTAGCATATAGATTTTGATATGTATAAGCACGATAAAGAAATTGGTAAATTTAGGATAATAATAATTTGGTACCAGGTCCTATATCTAGAGTAAGTTTCTTCAATATTTTTCCCTTACTCCTTGATGAATACTGCTAGGTAACTGAAGTCGTCTCATGGCGCAACCGTAATAACTAATAACTGATCGATTTATTATATTTTTGTTATTATTATTAATAATCGTACGGGAAATTATTTAGTTAGATTAGAAACTTTCCAATTGCTATGAAATCCATATAGTACTTAGAATAGGTGGCCTCGTGTAGTACTTTTAGGTGGAGGACGGGGTTTATAAACAATTTTAATTAAAATCGAGTTCCAACGCTACAACAATTACGAGTAAATGGCAATACTATGAAAGTATGCATTTTTTAAAAGACATACTCACACTAATTATGCGGCAATTTAGATACAACTACAGGAAACGACAGCGATTATCTTGATAAATTAAAGCTGAGAACAAAATATACAAGAAATAATGTTAGAAAAATTTAGACTGGTTATCTATCAAAATTCAGAAATACAACGAAATGATCCAATAATCCGATGTGTCCATGAAAAAGGTATTGTTAAAATTAATTCTTAAACGCTTTATGGTGGCTAGGTTGTCGCTTGTCTCTCACTACATTCGCGTCCGCGACTTTTGGCTCTCGATAATTGACTCGCCAATATTATTTAACCCTAACTCAATTTCTTACCAGTAATTAAATAGAATTTTTGGGTGTAGAAATCATTCCATTAACTTTTAGTTTTATGTTGTCAATGAAAACGGAAAAAAGTAACTCCACACATTTTTACATTTATTGAAACTGGGACACGCAAAAGCAACAAGTGCCCTTGTAGGCATCAGATCACTAGTACGCTGGTAACTGGTGTGAAGGGACTTGTATCTCCACAGCTATAAAAGTACAATAACAGAGGGAATTTCAATGCAGTGCCCATGTACGCATAACAATTTACGACATAAAGGTAAATGAATAGCGGTATAAAAATTGTGGTTTGAACTAGTAACTTATTGGTATCTACTGAAGCGGCAAATGTATCTTACATTACACGGTAACAGATAGTAGGCTACGAGATTATATTTCGGTTGCCGTTCGGAGAGCAGTGTCGACTCGTGAAATTACATAAAGCGCTGGGAGATTCAATACCTTCCGTGTATTAGATCTTTTCTATGTCGTTGAGAACATATTATAAAACGTATATTACGTATATAAGTACCTATATATGCTTATTATATTTGGAAATAAAAACAAATTCATATCGAATATAAATCGAACTGCCTTTATATTTTTTGCAGGATTTGGAAGCTTTTAGAATAAGCATGTGCATTATTGTTAAATTTTGATTTCTTCTGTTTTAACTGATTATATAGGTAATTTTGTTAGGTTAATGTGCAAAAGGATGTCTACCTTGACTCTCCGTTTTGTAGTTCTGGGTTGTTACTTCGCTATTTTGGCATGATGTTTTCCTTGGAAACGGATCAATTTCCCTCAAATGATGCGAAAATGTGGAATCGATGAATGGTCGTTGACCAAACCCGCTTACTCTAAACGCGTGTTGGGAATCTGTAACAAATATCAATGCATAACTGAATGCTAGATCTGTAAATTTGATTATTGTAAACAGTATGCTCTCATTCCCAATGTTACAGACCGATTTTGTTTTATCTAGACCTGGATTTTGTTTTATATACCTGGATTATTGTTGGATCACTTTAAATATAAGCCAACTTACTGGAGACTTAAACATTTTTAATTTTTTATAAAGAGGGAAAAATAGATATTACAAAGAACGAAAGAGATTTGCTAATAAAATATTGCTGAGTCAACCAAAATTATAGTCAATCTAATATAGAATGCAAATATATTATTTTCTTACTTCTATTTTGTTAATTTAACTAAGTTTATTTTAGCGATACGTGTTATTCAATTAACAAAACATTATTATAATAACGCATACACAACATGGCTTTAGGAAAAATAGATCTACTTCCACGGCTTAGTGAAAATTTCTATACTAACTATTGAGAACATTATGAGTAAACGTAGAACTGCTATCGGCATCTTTTGTGACTAAACTCTCCTAAACCCCTCACAAAACTGCACTAACTGGCCGTACGTTTCGATGCAAGCTATCATCATCAGCAGAAACAGCTGAACTAATAAGTACACTAAAACTACCCTAATCGAATAACCCTAAAAAGGTCATGGTACAAATGATCACGGTCATGTGACTGCCGTCATGCTTAATTAGTCACTAATCCTAACTCCGTCTGATTATCACTTACTATAACCGTAAAGACAGATTTAATGGTCCTAATCTGAATCATTTAAATATGTTGTTTTTTACTTTAACCCTAAACAATTTAATTGCACAGTTGTTTGACGTTTTTAACTAACTTTATATTGTTAACTTTATGATTTTTTAAGCATTGTAGGGCTCACTAGATTGTCAAACCTTCTAAATTTAAGATGAGCCAAAGCTCTTGAAACCTTTTAATATCTTTTAGTTTGCCCATATATAATGATCACATCTTACAAGATAATAATACATGATTTGTCCAAATTATCTACTTGATCTTAGGGTCAGTAAAATATTTAAGCTGTTATGAATATAACTATGTCAGATTATTTAGAGAATTTTGTAGACCTCGTGTAACTTAGATAAAATAGAAGTAATTTACATATTTTCTTATCTTCTTGTCACTTAATCTCAAGTAGTCGCATTTTAATTTTTATTTTGTTTTTGTGTTTTCTGATGGTTTTTATGTTCAAACTTCAGGGTTTCTAATCTTATATAGTTTAGCTCCTTCAAATAATAGTCTTAAATATTTTTAGTGACCCTAACGATCAAGTAGATTAATTTGGACAAAATCAGGGTGTTTTATAAAAATATCTTGTTGAAGATTGTATCACTTATATAGTTGGGCAACTAACAGATCAATTAAAAGCGTTTCAAGGCATTTGCTCATCTTAAATTTAGAAGTTTGACAAAACTATGTAGCCCTACATATGCTCGAATAATCATAAAGTTTACATATAATTAGTTAAACGTTAACAACTATGTCAATTAAATTGTATGAGGTATGAATATATAAAACAAACATATTTTAGTAAATTCCAGATTTAGGATCATTAATTCTTCTCTTTACGGTTTATTAAGTAGTAAAATTAGGCGGAGTTTAGAGAATTAGTGACACTTAAGGTAACGGCAGCAGCCATGACGTGATCATTGTACTGACCTTTTTTAGTATAAATAGGGTAGTTTTATGTGTAGTTTTAGCTCAGTGTTTCTGCTGATGTGAAGCTTTGCCATCGAAACGTCGTCCATTTTAGTGCAGTTTGTGGTGAGGGTTAGGAAGTTTCAGCATTCTAGTACCGACAGTTTGGAGTATTTGTTATTTTTGACCTTCAAAAGGCTTTGACTGTGTCAACCTACCAGATTAATTGAAATTTAGAACCATAGTATCAGAAAGTAATGTCTGATTGACTTTCAACATACTTTCGAATAGAATGCAATTGTGTGAGTTGACCTTTTGGAGGTGATGGATGATTCCATTAGATCGCATTATTTGCCTGTCCAGAATGGAGTACCGCAGGGAACATCTTGGCCCTTTCTTTTCATCTATATAAACGATTTGCATTGATTCTCACAGAGCCTATACGACGATGTGCAACGACATATCGCTTCTCTATCATTGAGATACACGTGGGCGGTGGTAAATGATTTATTGAAAACTTTACATGCCTGGTTTGCCAGCACCAAACTGCCTCTAAGCACGGAAAAAACAAAATTCCTACACTGCCACAATAGGCAAAGGAATATTGAGTCGCTCACATTAAGTAGAAATAGCATATCATTCAACCAAACGAGTAATGTAAAGTTTCTGGGAATTACTCTGCAGGGCAATATGCTTTAGAAGACTCATTGCCAAGACCTTGCAAGAAATATTTCAACGAGGGCATATTTATTTCGTTCTCTAAAAGCTACTTTTCAATTGACACGTTACTTTCTGTGTACTCTGCTGAGATGCAGAGTCGACTTAAGTATGGTATTATTTTGTATTTTAATTTATTTATAATCGTATTTCTATTTTTTCCATTACTAAATTTCGCTATAATTACTGAGATTCGAAATCTCACGGCAGTTCTGTCAGAGAATAAACACAAGTGACATTTTATTGTTTTATTTATATTATATTTCGACAAAAATTGCATCTAAATTTGTACATAAATTTTTCTTGTTTGGTGCTTAAAAAATTATAAACCAAATATTAGATATATTCTATTGTGATAAATTGTGTGTTTTAGATACATGATATTTCAGGAATGTGCTGAATGACAAAATAAAGAAAATTTACCTTTAATATTGGAATAAATGGCGTTTAAATATAAAGTTATAGCTTCAGGATATTCACATAATGGTATAAATTTGTTTTTTTTTCACACTATTTACATTTTTCTCCGATTGTGTATAAAACTGTCTAACTTTGCATTTTTCAGGCACTTTTTGATTTTTAAGAAATTTTACTAAATTCCCGTGATTTTTTTTTGTGTAATATTTATTTTTCCCTTAACTTAATGATTCTGTTAAAATTTTTGAAAGTTGGTATGTTTAACTTTATATACAGGAGGATACTATTAGGTCGTGAGCGCATATCTTCTCTGTGGATTGATAAAACAGATTACTGTTATACTACTAGTACTAAGTATAATAAATTGAGCTATTAAAAAAAAATAATTAATTAAACTAATTTAAAATAAATTTAATTTATCTTTTTAACTTTTTATCATAGCACCACAATTTTTGAGTTATGGGGCAAAAGAAATGGCTTTTTTTTAATGAAAGCCATTGTCGGCCATGACTTTATGAAATATATGATCCTCGATATAGTTGCTAAGTTAATAAGGAGAAGTTAATACAAAGCTAAAACTAAGAAACAATAAAGGAATTTACGATGCAAGTACAAAAAAAGATAAATTAAAGCATGCGAAGTATTAAAGATTAACTTTATTCACTGAATTTTTGTATGTTGACATTTATTTAGATTACAGAATGACCTACACTCACCTAAATTATGGTTAGTAATCTCTTGAAGATAGTTTTAGAGAAAGCCGGTGATGATCATGGCGCTCGATATATTCTTGTTTGTACATTTTCTACAATACTTTTATGGCTCAAGAGATAATAGTCAATTATGCCACGCTTCAGTTGATTTAGAAAAATTCATTTTACTAATAAAAAACAGCTATTAAGAATGAGAACATATTTTGATTGTAAAAATGACTACTTCAAGTGGTATATCTTTGGAATCATTGGAAGATTGCTTTATGAAGTCATGGTTTATCATGATTTGCATTAAAAGAAAATCAATTTTGTATCATAAAAACTGTCTTGCTTCGAATACTTTCTATTTAGAAACTATCTATCCTTTTCTATTTCTGTCGAAATTGTATCTAAATTTGTACAATGTATATATGTAGTTGTCTAAGTTTCAGTAATGAATATGACAGGGGGTAATATATAAATGAAAGTGGCTTTCCTACTTGAAGAAATTCATTCAATTTTAAGCATTACTACTTAATCGAAAGAAAAATGTTCTCATATGGTGAAAACCTGAATTTTGCATGTTGCTCGTAGTACCTGTTGCTGCAGGTATCCTATTTGATAAAATAAGTAACTAACGTGATGAAATTGCATGTGTACGTTGTTTATCTGGGTTACGCACAAGACGTTGTATCCTTAGGTGATGCTAATATTGTAATCATAATTCTGCACGGTCTAGATTTCCTTGTTAAGTCATATTTAATATACTCATGCTTTTCGTTTTGCGTAAAAGTGAATCTCTATGGATACTTCTTAAGAATTAATGAATAACGAAATCATTGAATAGGTAATACATTTTATCTACTCTTGTTGCTAAATGCCAAAACTTTCTTGCAGCAAAATTTATTAATTTAGATGAGTTGACATTTCATGTCTGGAGTATGAAATCCATTTTGTAATCCATATTTTGGGATTTCAGTAAAACATTCCATTGTGTTCAATAACACTCTTCTTTAATCGAAAAGTTGCGTGGATATGGTATTAAGGGTAATGCTGTGAGTTGGATTTCCACCTACCTTCAAGGACGCAAGATGAACTTTTGTAAAAAAAAAAACAAATGTTCTTGTATCTCAGTTTTCATGGGAATACCCCAAGAATATATGCTAGGGTCTTGCTGTTTAATATGTATACAAATGATATATACAACTTTGTTTCAAATATTTTAGTTTTTATGTATATACGCCGATGATATCACATTAATAGCAAGTGGAAACAATTTAGGTGAAACTGAAGTAACTGCTAATTGGAGAATGGATCGATTGCATCAATGATTTTGTGCAAAGAAACTAAGTCTGAATACTTAAATAATCTTCTGTTCCATATTTACTAGGAAGACAGAACATCACTTGCGATATTATTGTTAATAACAACCGGCTACAACGAGAGCACAGAGCAACATTTTTAGATGTGATTATTCAGGGCATCAAATCTTGATGGGATGAACACTGCGATAAACTGGCTAGTTCTTTTCCATAGTAAGTTATAGGTACCTTCTGAGAAATTAAAAAAAAAATGCCTTCGAACACTTTGACCGCATTAAACTTTTCAGAAGTTCAGTTACATCTGTCTTACGGTATACTTTTATGGGGCTCTTCGGCATCTGCAAAAGCGGTTTTCGTTGTACAGAAGCAATTTATGGCATAAAATCAATGCACTCCTGCAACGCGATATTCATTTCTTTTGGAATTTTGACACTGCTTTCATTATAATATATCTGCTTGGAAACACTTTGGTACTTTCATTTGAATAAATGTAACTATGTAAAAAATAAAGTAGATTTTCATTTGCTAAAGTCTGAATTGAATGTCGGTAGTAGTATCAAACAAATATGAATAACAAAGCAATTTAAAAACATATCAAAGAAAGGTATTAAGGAAATGTTAATACAGTATTTATGGAATTTTTAATAAATAGTTGATAGTAAAAGCCAAACTTCTACTATATATTTAAAAACAATGTAAATGCCTGTTTTGGGGTTTATTTTGTTTTACTTTTAGTATCATCTTCTTAGTTTTCCTTTTTGTTGTGAATCTCTACCAGTTTTAAGCTTTCTTTTGCAATCGTTCTTAGAATTATTATTTTTGTTATTATCATTATTTATATGGGTGGGTGTTTGGTTTATTTGGTTTATTGTATTACTTATTTTCTTCTTTTTTGTCGTTTTGACTGATTCTATTATCGCCATGATACTTTTGAATCAATAAATAATGTTAATTATTATTATTATTACGCGACTGCGCGCGAAAAAGGAGTTAAGTCGTATTTTTTGAAAAATAGGTTTATGTCAAATTTCAGATGAGTGAGTTACATTCTTGCACTGGATAAAAGGAGGTAAGTCAACAATAAATGCTTTTGCAAATACTGAATTAACTACTTGGGAATAAGTCCTAACAATCAGCTATTGATATTGTGCAAAAAGAGTTATATTAACATACCGCCATTTGTATGACCCATTAATAACGAGGATTTGTGATATATATAAAAAAATTTAAGGATGAAATACGTTTTACAAAAAAATCCAAAGAAGATATCTGATGAAGACAAGACTATTGCACGAAATCATATTCTGTCTATACCGACTTATGAAAGCCATAGCCAAGAAGAAAATTTTCAAAAAAGTATTTGCGGGCCCACACTAGCTAGTGTATATCAATCATACTTACAGAAATATTAAGATAACCATATAAATCGCGAAGCCTTTGAAGGAATATTTCATTCGTTAAATATAAAAATAAAACTGCCCTAATAAGGATACGTGTGGTACATGCGACAAATACGAAGTGAAGATTAAGATGGCCAAATCTGAAGATGAGAGAGCTATGTTACGTCAGAAATTAGATGCACAACATATTCAAGCTGACGACGGATATACTTCCAAAAATACAGACAAAAATTTAACGTTGTTACCTCTGCTACGAATCAATGGCTAATAGGGGACGAAATCAAATAGGATCATGCATTTATAAATATCTAACAAGATATTTGGATTCAAAAGTCACTCGCATAATTATGTATTCGGATTCATGTGGTGGTCAAAATAAAAACTCCATCATGTCAGTTGCATGCTTACTTGCTTTGCAAAATTCAGAAACTCTAACTACAATTGATCACAAATTTCTGGTACCCGGCCATATATACATGGAAAGAGACACCGACCATAGCCTAATTGAAAAAAAAGAAGAAAAAATCGATATTAAAATTGAACATCCCCGTGACTGGACTCAGCTAATGAGGCAGAGAGGAAATAAAAACCTTTTCAAGTACATGAGATGGAAAGGACAGATTTTTTTTATTACAGTGGTTTGTTTGGTACTTCCTTAACGAATCTGACACTTTAGGAAATAAATTTAACTGGCGAGAAGTGAGATGGCTTTGATATAAAAAATATTAGAGGTGTTTCGTATAAAACATTGTTAGATCCAAATGAAAGGTTTAAAACCCATAATGTGTGCCAAACGAGTAAGGTTAAAAACTGAACTCTTAATACCAAAACTAGAGTATCTAAGACTAAATCATGTGCATAAGGAGATATGTCGATTAAAAAGTCAGTTCCAAAGCATTATTTACACCAGTCTTTGGGCATGAAGTATTAATTACTTTACACTATTCATTACCCAGTAATTACATTGACAGAATTTCTTTCGCTATGCGTTCTCCAATTAAAGGAACCTAACGCGCACTTTCAACTGCAGTTCTCCAATTTGTATGTTTTTTGACTTAAATCCTTTTTCGCGCGCAGTCGCGAAAATATGTCCTAATAATCAAGTTATAGTGATAGTTATCCAATAAAGTATTTCATATGCAGAAAAATTAGCTTTCTAGCATCAGTCGTTTTTGAGAAAACGGGTCGTTAAAATTCATAAGATATATATAATAAGATTCATAAGTTCCTTTTACCTATGAATTTTATTCAACAGATAACAAGTTCGATTGACGGGTGTATTATACTTCAATTTCTTCTGCTAAACTGGTGCATGATAGTTTACTCTGCTATCATAAAACTGGTGATATTTTAGTAGGGTTAGCATGTACCGGATGCCGTCAACCAGCAATGCAATCATTTCCG
Source organism: Protaetia brevitarsis (assembly GCA_004143645.1). NCBI lineage: Eukaryota > Metazoa > Arthropoda > Insecta > Coleoptera > Scarabaeidae > Protaetia > Protaetia brevitarsis. The sequence continues at coordinate 10,300 of RXPK01002220.1, read as the reverse complement.
ACCTACGCCATTTCCGGCACCATTAATACTAAATTATTTGTAGAATTTTGCGTTCAGCACACGGACCAACATGCGTTAATGATTTGTCCTAATTAACCCATCCCAGGACACCTATTGTCGATTTTGAACGGGAAGCCTTCCCTAACGCTGCGAATCCGTGCATGCCACTATCCCAATGTTTCGGACGATCGATGCTGCACATAAATTTTTCGACGTTACACTTAAAATTACACACTCTAAACACTTGAATTTTAATTTCATGTGTAAACATGGTCACTAGGATAAGCTCCACATACCAGCAAATAAATGTGCATATTAGGATAGGGATGTCATTTTCAAAGATAAATTTAATTCTAACGATATTAAAAAAATATGCTCCTTTTTTTTAACCTTTTACCTATCATGGTTCCATAAATGCATCTTTTGCTTTATTCTTAACAGAAACAAGTTTAGTGTTGATATCTTTTTATAGCTTTTAATTCGATACAATTATAATATTTAGAAGTATTTGTGGAAAATTTTCTCTAATTTGTTTCGGTCTTGTAAATATCTAACTAAATGAAATAAACAAATGAGAAAAAAAAACAAAAATTCATCAAAATCATTTCATATTTAAATTCGACGATGCACAAATGCCCTAATAAATAATTATATATCTTGGTGTTTTTTTTATTATTTTTATTGGTCGACAGTAAGGATAATTACAAGAATATGTATGGTTAGGATGTTTCAGTTCCTTTATTGTTTATTGCCTTACTTCAGTTACATATGTATAAAAATTTCATGTTGTTCATAAATTCATTCTTTTTTCTTTGTTTTAATAAGAAATTAATATGAAATAAAGATTGTTTTGTAAATTATGTGCAGTTAAATATTTAAGCACTTAAAAGGCATTGTCTCTGTTTTTGAATTGTCATTAATTGACATATGTTTATAAGTTTGATTTTATTTAGTTAAAATTGTTATATTGTTAAAATGAAACGAATGGTCTTGAGCTAGGTCGTGTTTTTTTAAGTTGTAAAATTTTTGTTGTGTTTTTGTCCTCTTTTCTATTTTCTAGGTGTCACATGGTTACACCAAAATATATGTTACGGCCAAAGCTTAAACTTAGCTAGTTTGTGAACTATCCCAACTGACACAACAAAATTACCAATCAGCTCGCTATTTTACAAAAAAATTGACCTTTGTATAAAATAGCAAAAGTAATTGGTTAGGATATATTATAATATTCACTAATATGATTACTATGAATCAAGTTAGATTTAATAGCCAGAAATGTTTCCTACACTACAACTTAGTTACATAAAATCAAAGTCAGAATAATTTGTAACGAATTAACAAGTGCATTGCCGAGTTTATAAACTAATCAGAAGCCTAGACGAAGTTTTATACTAAATACGTTTTCATTACTGGCATTGTTATGTTCTGTATGTTGTTATTGTTAAATAATATATGTTACTACGGAATGTTAGTGTACCTATAGCGTAGTGTAAATCTAGTTAGTTCTAAACAATTTGCTATTGTTGTATATACACAACTTCTGGAATTATGGTATTTGCTGTTGCTCGTTTACCCCATCGACATTTTTGATAATACAACGATTTGTGCGTTAACACCTTACATAACCTCACTAATTTAGAAGTTAATTTGCTAGCTTGACTACAATACAGTTCGGTAGATGGCGTGACTTCCAGATGGATGTCGCAGCTGCTGTCTACCAGGTCGGTGGAGGCGGAGGTGGACTAAGACATCTGTTTAGTAGACCAGAGTAGACTGCCAGGGGGGAATTACATCCCTACTTATGGAGAGCCTAATAGTACACAAACTCTTATACGAGCTGACTGATGTTCTAGGCCTACCTTGTCAAGGATATGCTGATAACACTGTCATAGACGCAAGAGGCAAATTTGGTTTCTTATTAAAATTCGCTTCATGTTCATTTTGAATAATATAGAATTCATCTTCGCCAAAAAGTTTGGCATTTTTCTTATTAAAACACAAATAATTTGCTTAATTTAAAACTGACCAGTTAATTTGGCACGCACGCAAACAATATGATAGCACACATAGGTAAGATATAAACACAAAATTAAAAAACGCGGGAATAAATTAAAGTAACAAACTAACCAATAATAATAATATGGTAACTTTATATGACCAGAAAATTGTCTATGCAATTTAACCAGTTAGTAATCATAGACAGAAAAAACCGAAAATCTGGTTGCGTCCACCAAATTCAACAAAATTACTCGTTTACGTAGTGGCAAATATACAGTGAGGTCGTAAATGGTCCTCCCCCCTCCCCCCCTGATAACTTTTGAATGGTATGAGATAGAGCAATGAAACAAAAACCAAGTGAAATTAGAGATAATTTGTGATTTTTTGCCTATAGAGATACGCACATGGCTTCTGATGTAAAGTAGAGGGCGTAGCTATCTTTAAAATTTTAAATAGGAAGTAATTTTATTTAGAAGCTCATTTGGAGGATATTTCTATTACTTTTATGGCAATGGGGCTATCGAAAAAGTAACGTAAGTACTCCAATTATTAATCTTGAATAAGTTGGTAAAAATATCGAAAATCGTAAAACTGTTTGCATTGCCATAAAAGTAATAGAAATATCTTCCTAATGAGCTTCTAAATGAAATTACTTCCTATTTAAAATTTTAAAGATAGCTACGCCCTCTATTTTACATCAGAAGCCATGTGCGTATCTCTATAGGGCAAAAAATCACAAATTATCTCTAATTTCACTTGGTTTTTGTTTCATTGCTCTATCTCATACCATTCAAAAGTTATCAAGGGGGGGGGGGATCATTTACGACCTCACTGTATTTTTATTTCAGAACACAAAATAATTTTGTTGAAATAATTTAGTTATTATTTAGTAATACATATTAGGTATTTATATTTACAAAAATTCGAATTAACTAAATCGTTTCAATTATTTCAAATATACGTTATGCTTAAACTTATCAAATTTCAAATATTCCCCATTTAAATGAATAGACACTTAATTTGACGATTCCTTTTTATTTTAATAAGGCATTAGTTCGAGCAAATTGTTAGGAATATTTTGCTTTAAATAGCAAAAAAAAACTCCATTGATTTAACAAAATGCCGTAATTTTTTTTTTTCGAAATAAAAATGAATTATTTCCAAAAATCCATACACTCCATATCTCTTAATATGGGGGACATTTGGCTAAGACGTTGTGTAAACGCAAAGTGTTTGCTCATTGTATTGAACGTTGATCGCAATGATTACCTCGACACCATAGTGTGTCATTAAGGAGATCGTCCTTCAATGGTGACAGTTACTATTAGATGTTTATCCTGGTAAATATACCAGTTACATATATTGTAATCGCGTTTGCCACGCTATTTTTTGTGCTAAATATGTTCTGTCACTGGAATGAAATTGGTGATGCGCCATCTATGACAATTTCTGCACTAAACATAAGTATATTTGCTTTACTACAATATAATGGAAGAAACTGCTATAAGGAAATAAAACGCGATTTTTATTTTTACTTCAACGTAAATACTTAGTTAAATTAATAAATACTGCGCTTGTCTCAAATAAACCCTCTAACCAAATTATTTGTTTGATTTAATACAGAAATATTTTTTAATATTATTTAAATTAACTAGTAATTTAGTAATTGTAACCAACTATATGTTAACATAAATATTTGGTTGAAAACAACAAAATCATTTGTCCCGTGATACTATTTGAAAATATTTCCATTTTAATAAACTAGCCAACACATCTTGTATAGTTTATAAACTAGTTAGTGTGTTTCCAAAATAGTTAAAATATGCCGACTCTGTTATTAAAATGCCAAGTTTATTGTTAAATCGAGTTGATTAATTATTCTGTATACTAACTGAATAGTATACTAACTAGCAGATTTTAGGCTTTAGCCGTAACATACACATATATATGATGTACTTACACTACTACAATTTTAGCTCTTCTTTGTACACTACACGTTTTATTTTTCAATTTTTTATTTTAATTTTGTAATTGTTTGATGATCTTTAGTATTTCTTGTTATTTATCATAAAAACGAAATATCCTCTGTTTGAATATTTTATTGATAACTGAAAAGATGGAAAGTAGTGAAGGTAATTGATCATTTGAGTTTTTGTATTATTTAAATATTTTTACCTATAATATTAAAATCATAACACACATAACACTATTAAGAAATGCAGTTAAAAAAATATGAGACTACTTTTTGAAGCTCCCATCATGCAACAATGGGATGATGATTCAATAGTATTGTTACCAAGTAGTAGGTTTCCAATAAATGTATAAGTAAAAACCAATCTATTTAGTACAAGAACTATAGGAAATATACATGTACAATATATTATTATATATATGCATGCAGCTCAGCGCAGACTAATGCGTTGCTTCGCTGAGCATGAAGAAATTATTAAATTTGATATAGCTACCGTGAATATATAAATTACAGATAATATTGACGTTCGTTTACAATCAATGCGGGTCAGGTTAATATGTTTACAGCCATCGGATTGGATTCTGTTGCATTTATATGCATTACGTAAAGCTTAATGTTTTCTTTTCGTGCATAGCGGTTTCGAAATAATAACTAGGTAGAACTCGTAACTTATTTGGATCACCCTAGAAAATCATTTTACGGTTGAAAGTTAAAGGTAACTGTGTGCAACACAATTTAGTTTTGAAATAACATCGAAAATTTACTTGCAAAAAAATACTCACAATCAGTACTGTTTTCAGGGGTACAAGTAAAAATATAACAGCTATTAAACTAATAAAATAATATCTGATGGAATAAAAAGTTGCTCACTACATAGGGAAAACTCCGTAATAGGATGTATTTAAAATATGTCATCTGATATTGTAGCTTTTATTAGTATAGCACCTGCAAGAACAGCACAGTGTTAAATTCAGTCAAAGCACTAGATTTGTTAACTGACATGACTGACAATCATTTTAAGTTGAAATCAACAAGTACTATCTGTTATTTTTTATTCAATAATATTACATTGTTACAGAAAATTAAAATAAGAGGCATTCTTCTCGTTTTGGAAAGGGCTCCGCTGTTATAGTATTATCCATGTTGTCCTACTTGGTGAAGGATGAAAGTCACAATAATATTTCAAAAACAAAAGAGTGATGTCCTCCTGTTCTTTAAGCCATCTATGTGCTCTATATGTCGTAGGAAATTACAAAGTGAAAACTGGGTTTTGCTGGTGGTAAATCAATAAATTTAAATTTAAATAATGTCAGGAAGAGGAACACAATAATGTGTATGGAAGTGTATGACTTCCACATAGGTCTAACATTGTTGTGTTCCTCTCACGCATGTCATCTGAATAATTTTATAAATAAAATTTAGTGAAGGTCTTAACTCTTTTAATATTGAAATATTATTCTTATAGTATTATATTTTTACTATCTCATATATAAAGAGATAATAGTGCTTATAGATAGTGGCATAGTTCGTTAATCACAAGGATCAGGGCCCCCAGGTGGAGGAGTTTCCGTTTGAATGATCACACCTAGCTAAACGATTATTGTTTGATAACATGTCTGCCGTGCTATTTATGCTGAATTTGAGTTATTGTTGTAGAGTAAATGCCATTTTTAATGTATTTGCTACTATACAGGGTATTCCACGTAACTGGTTCATTAAAAGTTTATGATGTTCTATTATTTACTTATATTTGAGATTTTGGCACCAGTATTTGTGCGATTGGAATTATAAATGCAAAATACCTTAACCAAAATATCACTTCCGGTTGACCGGAAATGGATGTCAACTTTGTTATTTTAAATAGAATGATATAATTTTTTATTCATTTTTGGATTCTACAATTATAAATACGTCAGTTTTCATTAGCTATTCCTATAGCTACATGTTGCCGTTTTTGAGTTATTTAAGTTTTTCTTTTTTTTTTAGTCATAATCATTGCATCATTGAGAAATTAATATCTCGGTTAATACTTACAAGTAGAGACTCCAAATTACTTGTTATGAATTGAAGATATATCTCTAAGAAACGGTAAGCACACTTTACATTCTAATATACAGGGCGTTCAAAACTGAGGAACAAAGTGACATATTTTCAAATGCAGAAAACTCATTTTTTTTTAAATAGAACACCCTGTATTTTAATTCGGAATTAAGAAGTAAATATCATCCCTATCACTTTATATCAGCATTCCCTATACCTATCTTTAATAGATTTTAGATAATGAACGACTTTTTGTTAAACAGACTAAGTAGCCCTATCTTTGCGTGTTTGTGTTTAACAAAAAGTCGCTCATATCTCAAATCTATTAGAGATAGGTATAGGGAATGCTGATATAAAGTGATAGGATGATATTGTACTTCTAATATCCGAATTAAAATAACACGGTGTTCTATTGAAAAAAATTGAGTTTTCTGCATTTGAAAATATGTCACTTTGTGTTCCTCAGTTTTCAACACTCCTGTATGTTAGAATGTAAAGTGTGCTTACCGTTTCTTAGAGTAATATCTACATTCATAACATAGTAAATTTGGAGTCTCTACTTGTAGTATTAACCGAGATATTAATTTCTCAATGATGCAATGATTATGACTAAAAAAAAAGAAAAACTTAAGTAACTCAAAAACGGCAACATTGTAGCTATAGGAATAGCTTAATGAAAACTGACGTATTTTTATAATTGTTAAGAACAAAAATGGAATAAAAAATTATATCATTCTATTTAAAAATAACAAAGTTGACAATCCATTTCCGCGTCAACCGGAAGTGATATTTGGTTAAGGTATTTTACATTTATAGTTCAAATCGAACAGATAATGGTGCCAAAATCTCAAATATAAGTAAATAATAGAACATCATGAACTTTTAATGAACCAGTTACGTGGAATACCCTGTATATGGATACAAAATTATTCTATAATAATATTTAGATCAGAGCAACTTTTAGGAAAGTGGTACCTAATTTTTAACATGATAACTACATTAAATGAAGAGCTATTTGTTTAGCCTAAATTGTTAGGGCACTGACAATGAGCTGCGCTTACTGGTCAAATAAACGTGTGTATAAATTGATAAAATGGAAGTAATGAAATAATATTACATTTATTATGTATTTTTTTATTAGATTAACTACAATTTTGGTAATAGATCAATATGTTTTTTTTTTTAATAAAACCGGTTTTTTTTCATATTTGACGTATGTTAAACAACTAATAGTTATTTAATCTTTAATAATCTCCAAATAAGCATTGTATTTAAATAAAAGCTAATTAAATTTCCATTATTTTGATATATAATACCTGGACGTTTTGCTGCTCAGTTTTCAGAAATTTTAATCTGAAAGCATATATTATTACTTTTTATAACATTTTAATTATGTAAAATAAAACTACAACTTTAATTTAAATAAGAAATTGCTAAAATATATACCTTTAAAGTAATTTTAAATAGCTATTTATAAATTTTGGAAAGTCGCTTTGTGATAGTTTGACTCTTCTGTACCAAATTCCTAAGGTTCCAATAATATGTTATTTACTCTTGCAATTGTTTAATTTTCTGTTACAAAAATGTATTATGATATCAATATTTTTTTATTATTATTGAAAGAAATTAAAAAAAGATAAATATTGGTTGAATTCGCAAATCTTTTATTCTTAGTTGAAAGTTTATATACAAAAACCTTTAAAGTTATTTTAATCAATAACATACACGTGGTGTAATATAAATAGATTCAATTAAACCGGATTTATAAATAATTTATAGTAGCAAACTACCATTAGTAGGTAGCTCGTTGTACCTTCCCAATACCAATCATGTATCTCTCCTTTCCGAATGCTCCTATCCTCTCTGTTTCTGTACACGTTCCGTGCAAACATATATTCTGACGTACAAATACACTGGCAAACACAACTGCACACGCACTGGTTCAATCATTGACAAATGCGATAGATTAGCAATTTACAAATCTGCTATTGCTGCAATTACTGGCTCATTATTGTGAAAATAATTACACCATTTACCACTATTTGGAGGCAATACTGCGTACTGTATCAATTTGTCAAACTATGATTTACAGATGGAAGGACGAAAACGGAAGATAATTGAAATGGCCAGAATTCAGTAGCGGTAATACCGGTCGTACGTTTGATGTGGATGAATACACGAAGTAGATAGAAAACCTGATGCAGTGGTGTCCGTTGTTTTTAAGAATTTCATTCTTGTACATACGTGCTATTATCATGTTTAATTTGCCATTAAATTACACGTATTGAACGCAGTTTTATATTAACGCAGTTCTGGAATTTATACTATAGGTAATTAAAGATAAATAATTGCTAACGTTAACTAAGATCGTAAACTTGTTATTAGTATTCCAAAAGGAAACAAAAATTCCACCGTCATGTATTAGTTTTTGTTTAGTTTACTTAACTATTATTTAGTTTGTTTCTTTTAAAATTTTTTCAATTTAATTTTGTGAAATGACAATTCGTGAATTAATGCTCTACCTATTCCTTGTGTGTGCATTTAAAAGACTTTTATTCTTTAGTTGTTTTAGGTGAAGTTGCTGCAATCTTTCGTTACGTCACAGAAAGGTAGCCTGAGTTAGATAAAAGCGCCGCATTTTCTCTGATAGATAGTCAACACTTAAAGCGATCAGTTCTGCAAGTTTTGACTCTAAGTTGGCTTGGTACCCTAAATGAGGTGGGCGCCCAAAGATAATTAACATTGGCGTGGGTTTCCAGTCACTCGGGCGTGAGGGGAATGAGGCGGTGGACGACATGGCAACAAGGGTGCTACGTATTGTTGACTGGCCCTTTACAAAAGTCACCAATACAGAAGCAAAGTAAAAGAGATTTCAAAGGAACAGATACCTGAATTTACTAAAGACCCATTGAGAACCTAAAGACAGGGAAACTGTCGAAATGTGTTACATTCAATTTTTCAATAAGGTCTATGGGTATAATCGAAGTCATGCGTGTAATGCATTAGTTGGCTGTTTGGGACGCTCTCGTTACATATGTCAAAAACAAATTTTTGAGGCAATCATTGTCTGATCTGCAGTTGCTCATAATATCTTATTATAAGTAAAACCTCGTGTGAGGACTCTCTTTGAGCAAATTTTACACTACGAGCTCTATTGGATAGAGACAATATTGGAATCTTCTTTTAATCAAGAGGCAGTAGCCAAACTCCACCATGTATAGTGACAAAGAATATAACTAGAGATACGTACCTTACCGATAAAAAGTTGCTAAGTATATGCAATGTGGTGGGGACCGATTTTGAAACAGAACCTGTCAAAATCGGTCCCCACCACATTGCATATGCTTATCAATATATAGAGGGCGCTTGCGTCACTAAGAGCGCGAAATTTGAATGTATACCCTACTGCTTTCCCCTTATATAATTATTATTTGAAAATTGAATACATTATTATTGCAAGCGTATATTCTACGCAAAATTATCAAGCAATAACATCAATTTGTAAACGTAGGCAGGTATTTTTGGAAATAAGCAAATATTTCACAGAGAAAAGCATTGTATTTTGATATAATTTATTAAAGACTAAATAAACATTAATGTTTATAGATAAAACATTTAGAAAGCATGGACTATTAGCTGCTAGCTTCTAGTGGGAAACATAATTTGTAAAGGTGTCTATGCATAAATTAAACATTAATCAGACACTTCATGAATAAAATCTCAGATCGGATGAAAATAACGGGCATGTTTTATTTCCAGTCAACGTGTTACGCAAACACTTAAATAGCGTACGTATTTAATAATACTTCACGATTTCGCGAAAATATTTTCTGGAAACTTCATTAAATACGTAGCTTTCATTTAATTTCTAATGGAATATGAACTTCAGCTAACTAGAAATCATGGAACGAAATAATAATTTTGCCTAGAATATAAGTTTCTAAAGACGTCTACTTATCAAGAAAGTAAAAAATTTTTGAAAAGTTTAAGAATATAAGCGAGAATCACGAAATATATTTTTGTGAAACTGTCATTTAAATAGTGCTTTCATTAATTTTCTAAATGTCATATGACACTCGTTACTAGAAATGACAGAACAAAATATAATTTGCTCTAGAATAATAAGTTTCCTAAAGAGGTGCAACTATCAATGAAATTAATAAATTATTGAAATGGTAAGAAATACAAACGTTTTCAACTGGAATAAATGTAATTGTGGTGCATATTGCGCCTAAATTATATGCAATCTTATTCTATTTTTTGAAAATTCCTTCCTCATATGTAGGCAAC